>VZSC01008720.1:163030-211154 GCA_013398225.1 Steatornis caripensis
TCTGGAGATGGTCAGGGAGCGCCTAATCACTTCAACTCACTGTGATTGCAGCAGGAGTTCCAGGTGCATTTAGGAAGTGCCTAATTGTCCCAACTCGCTGTGCTCATCCCGGGACAGAGAGGTACCACATTACTTCATATCTTGGCTCACTGCACCAACAGGCAAGGTCGTAGAGTGCCCAATTATCCCAGCTCTTTGTTCTCATATGCTGATGAATGATCTGACATTGCAATGTGGCTTGCTAGTAGGGGGAAGCGGGGCCTACACCACAACAAAAGCACAATCTTTTTTTTTTTTCACTGATCAAATACTTGCATGTAGAGCAGCAATGCAGCCAAAGAAACTGCTTGAATAGAGAGATGTTAAGACTGGTTGCAAATGTTTGTCTACAGTTTAAGACTGTAGGTGCACAGTGAAGATGCGTTCTGTTAAATAGATATTTATAAGATGCTAGTAATGTTTCAGTTTCCAGAGTCCCCTCAGCAATTCATAGTTACGTTTGAACCCTGAGATACTGTAAGTCAGGCGACTCACATCAGACTCACTGCTTCTACTTATGATTTGAATGGCATCACCAGGACTGCTGGGGAAAAGACCTTTAAATCCAATTTCCAAACATACAAAAGCCATCATGCTAATAGAGTTCAATTTTCCAAATATGTGTATTACATAATTTTAAGTCAGCCTCTTGGGGCATTACTTGCTCCACTTGAACGCCAACAGTGCAACACTGGGCACTTTATGCATAGGCAGTGCAGGCAATATTGCCTTAATAAAGTGAAGCTCAGCTAGAAGGAAACCTTTGTGTAGGGATGAAAACAGGAGAGGTTATATGGAGAGACTAGGAGGGTTTGCCTCTGGAGTCGTGGAGAATGTGGCAGCTGGAGGGGATGAGACAAGGCAGGCTGCTTCTACAAACACAACAGCGCAGTACTGGCAAAGTGCACTAAGTGGTCTTAGGAGGAAGACAGAGGAGCCCCGGGGGAGGTTTGTTTTGGCATGTGAAAGGACTTGTTGGCTAAGAACAAAAACAATCCAGTTGCAGCAGCACAATACCCAGAAAAATGGCAGCAGGCAGGAACAGGAGCACAGGGGGAGGGCTAGGAAGAAAGCCTGAGAGTCTACATTAATGATGTAAGCTTCTAGATCTGCATAGAATCTTTGGAGGTAGATTTATGAAAATCGAAAGACTTGTAGGTTTTGAATTTGAAATACTCAAGTCCAGTACCATTCATCTGTATTTAGCAACACAGAGAATGAGGGATATCAAGACCATGCCAGTTCTTAGACAGAGTGGACTACGGGGCTAGCTTAGTACTGACTGCACAGCCAGGAGCAGCCGGACTACCTACCGCTACACTGCTGGGCTCACTCGCCTGTTCAAAAAGACACCAGAGGCAAAAGAAATCGCCATTTCTAAGGTTCAGAAAAGGTTGGCTAATATATTTCTTTTCCTGCTTCACAGAGAACCAGAAGGGAACAGTGGTTCAGTGTTGGCTCAGAAGGAAGTCTGCTTTGTCTGCCGACTTCATTGCCATGACTTCAGGCATGCCCTGTTTTTCTAGATAAGCAGCTAAACTTTCAATCCTCACGGCTAAAAATTTTTACCCATTACTTCTTGTGGACAGAATAACTCCTCAAGGGTGGTGGGGAGGAGAAACAAAGCCAACTTATCCTGAACCTCATGCCAATAAATGTAAAATGTTACTAGAATTCAGGAAAGCATGTGTGGGTGATGAATTCAGAACCAATTTTACAAGGAGAAAATTCGCTGGAAGAAAAATAAACTCCTCCAGTACTTTCCAAAACTACTTCCAGCTTTCCTTTTATAAAAGCTCTGAAGCTGTCATGTACCACTCTTGGTGATTAATGATTCTGGGATAGCTGATATGTGGGTGACGAATTAGTAATCAGCTTCAGGCTTACACAGACACCCAGCCTCTTTCCATTTCGTGTCCTACACCATCCGAGTACAAATTGCTTCCAAAAACGTTTGTGAGATGTGATGGCTTAAATGCTTGGGGAAGAAAAGTGAGAGCCAAGCTTTCCCTGAACCACGGGGATGAAATCTATTTCTAAGCCTGCAGGTGCAGGGCTGTAGGGAAGTTCCCATGTACGGTACAGGTAGATGCTCCCCTGCCTTTGCTGGGTTTTGCCTCAAGGTAAGGGGTGGGGATTTTTGTTCAGCCTTAATTGATTCCTATCGTTCATCTCATAGGCCCACTAAATTTAACACTTTATTAATATAATTATATAGATTTAAATGGAAAATATATTACCTGCCAGCAATGCAATGCCTGCCGATTAAATAAAAAGCCACATTATCCCTTCAGAATATCATGAGTGTATCCTGCTTTCTTTACTGTGGCCCATGAATCAGCCAACAGGGATTGGGAAGAAGTTGCATAGGTGGGCCAAGCCATCCCAGTCATCCAGGGATGGAAAACAAGTGGGAAAAAATCTCTTTGAGCTGAACAAAAGTTGTTCAAAAAGTATCAGTGACAGAATTACATCAGCAGCTTGGCTGATGGAGGGAGGTAGCACATTCAGATGGAGTTCTCCCTAGACTGGGGCAGAAAACCAGGATAAAAAGCCATTGAAATAAAGCTCTTGTATGAACTGTAGCGTATAAAGAATTTGGATTTAATTTTATATTCACAGAAAATGCTCTTACTTTAAAACTGAATTGATCTCTTTTGGACTGAAAATTAGCTGAACACCTATAAACTACTCAGCAGTAGTTTAAATTGGGAAGAGATGAAGTCTGTTCTTGTGGCAGAGAGATTACTGTTGGATTCCAAGGTATTTGTTATGAAAGGTGTTTGACAAATATGTTGTACAGAAAGTTGTGCTATTATTTCTTGTTAAACCCTTTAATCAGTTGCAGTACTGCCTCAGCTCTAAATTCTAACTGCTAATTTTTAAATAAGTAATTCCCTATGTAGCTGATGTGTTGAATAAATGAAAAAACCTAACAACAGAGAGCTCTGTTTAATAATATGAGTGATCTGAGAGATGAAGGTAAACATAAATTAAATTTGTCACTGGTTGCAAATGAAGAAAACATTAAAAGCAATAGAGGAGACAGAGCAAGATCAAGAGAATAAAAGTGATTTCCAGACTCCTACAACCAGCTTGGACAATTGAAAAGTATTTCCTCTGGGAGGTATAGATCTATATCCCACAGTAATGTGAAGGTAAAACAAGCAAATTGTGAGACATGAGGTTGCTGTGAGACAGGCCAATGAGAAAGGCCAGATCCTGGTGTCACAGTGGAGAAAGAACGTAGTTCATCTTTATAAGGCTTTGATAGTAGAATATGTCTCTCAGGAAATTTCTTGAAAACTAGAATACAAGTTCAAAGAACACTTCTCAGTAGGGTTGCTTGGGAGGCATTGATTGTTCAGGAGTGATTTATTGTTACTAAACTTAATTTAGTTAAGAACAGACTAACAAGGACACAAGTCAATTGTGCAGATATTTAATGGAGAAGACGGCAAGGTTCAAGAGGAATTATTTAGGACATTGAGGAAGAGCGTAAGTAGAAGTAACAAGAGGTAATTGAGGAGCAGAAATTGCATGCATCATAAAATGAAATGCTTTCTTACAAAAGGAGGTGGCAAGCTGTAGAGTAATCTTAACAAAAATGGAGGGAGCTCTGCACAGTTCGAGAAATTAAAAATAGTCTGGATTGGGCATATGCATTTTTTAACTAATTTAGAAATTGAGAAGAAAAATAGTGCAGGATGAAGACACAGATAACACTGTCACTATTTCTTCATGCATTTTTATATTCACTTACTATCTGTGCCTAGGCAAGGAGAGAAGATAACATGTATGTGACAAAAAGAACAACAGCATTTGCGTGTGTGTCTTTTCTCAAAGGCTAATTTTCTTTCATGCCCTCTAACAGGCAGCAACGGTGTTAATCCTGAGTGATTTAAAAAAAAAAAAAAAGTGAAATGGGGATGCTGTCTCATGTAGTTGTTCTCACCTGTGCTTTATTCAAGAGAGAAGAAATTCTGGGTTCTGTGTTTCTAAGGATCCAAACTAGATCCGTCTTACCTTAGCCAATGTCATAGCCTGTACAACTAAACACTCATCTAAAAATTAAATGTTTCAAGCACAATAATAATACAGGGTTGAAAGGAATGGAATTTAACTTCTTTACAGGCCTGGTGGTAATTCTGGAATAAAAGCTTCTGAGATCTGTTCATGAAATGTGCTCTCTGCATTCTGTGCCCTGCACCACCATTGCTTATCCACAGAACAATGTAATTTTAAAGCATGACTGAACCTTGATTCCTTTAATCTATACAAAAAAACAGAGTTTAAGTGACTTAAAAATAGCAATACAGCATGTGATTCAGGAATCTAGAATATATCTTGTCACCTCCTTCTCTTTCGGAAAAAAACTTCTATGTGAGTCTTGCTCAGATCTTTTACTGGGAGTCGCACATTTAATACGTTCACACTTCTGGTTATACAGTTGCCTTCTTTTATATTGTTTTTGAANTAAAAATAGCAATACAACATGTGATTCAGGAATCTAGAATATATCTTGTCACCTCCTTCTCTTTCGGAAAAAAACTTCTATGTGAGTCTTGCTCAGATCTTTTACTGGGAGTCGCACATTTAATACGTTCACACTTCTGGTTATACAGTTGCCTTCTTTTATATTGTTTTTAAAGCTTCGGTAACTTTTTTATACTCACGTGGTGCTACGTGGAGCACCCAGTAATCTAGTCCTGAGCATTGCTGAAACATTAAAGGGGTGTCAGAGCTCAGGAGCAAGACTTAAGCTTTGAGTGAGCTGGGTAGGGACCATTCTAAGACATCTTTTTCTATTTTGTTAATTCAGAAACAGCAATAAACACACACAACGCTGTGTCATTACTTTCTGGAGCTAAATTCTAGCCCTCCTTGTCCTCTACTGCCAATGGTCAGCAAAAGGCAAGAGCCAGCTTTACCTGACAGTTGTAGTCCTGTGGTTGTACAGACTCTTCCCCATTTCATTTGGGATTGTGTCTGTCCTAATATACAAACCATTCTGGATCATCAAGAAAATAAGTTACTTTTTTTAAAATGGGCATCAGAGCTACATCCAACTTCCTTTCTTCACTTTTCTGAAAGTGTTTGATTCTAGTTTCAGAGGTCTATAGAAATAAAGGCTTGGAAGGGAAACTCTTACGACCTTCTGGGGATCCCAGGCCAGCTTTCATTTTATTTACTTCATTTAAGCAGAGTTAGATGGGCTTTCCTCTCAAATGACTGAAGCAGACGAGAAGCATTTTACATAGTACTTCGGAAGGCCTGCCTGTTTTGGGATCTAGCCTGTTTCTCAGAACTGTCTTTGTCCTTACAAGAGAAAAAAAACAGATTTTGTTAAATGTTTAACAAATAATACTTGTTCATTTCAAAAATCCTGCTGTCTGTGTGCCGTTGCCTAACTGGAGTGGGGTTCATTTTGAAACTAAGATGCATACATATATGATGTGATCGAATTCAGTTGCCTGATCGTGGCTATTTTGAATACCATGAAGTATCTTGCCTGACCTCCAATGACCACGCAGAATGGTGCCAGATTCCCTTAAAGCCTACGTGATATTTCCAACTCCATACACATTTTTGTCATCTGAGGTGACATGAAGCAGCAATATTTTAGAAACTGGATCCTAGTCTAGATGCCTAAGCTCTTATTTTGATCAGTGGAGACTTAAGTCCCAATTCATTTTCCTAAACATACGGGAGACGATCTTACATGTCCCATCTGGCCTCCAACTGCCACTGCAGAATAGGAGGGCCTCAGGTAAGGCCTGTGTCACGTCTGACAGTTTATGCAGATATCTTAAGCATCTTATGCCTTTCAAATGGTGCCAGACACCAATGCGTGGGCAATTTAACCAAGCCAAGTCAGGAGATGTCCACAATGTGATGAGTTGAGTGTCTTTCTGGCCTCCCTCCTTGACAGCATTAGACAGGTCTGCTCAGACTTTACTGGGAACTCACATACCTACCTCACATATGCACTAGGGTAGACTGACACCTTGACATATTGCCCAGAACCAGTGTGTTCAGTGCAGGGTGTTAGCTGTGACACTTTACTTCCATCTCAGTGACTGAGGGTTAGTTTTTCCTATTTGACAGCCAGGAGACCTTGGGGATTGTTGTTTGATTCACTGTTTAGAGATTTTATGACTCAGGACAGCTCTAGACTCTGTTTTTGCCAGCATAGTTCTCCCCATTAGCAATGCAGCATACCATCTTTTATTAACAGCTAGACTGCACAAAAGTCCTTGCTACTCTACTACAAACAAAGCTGAACCAGTAAATCTGCACCTTTTTTTTTTTTTTTTGCCGAAAAGCCTTATTTCACTTGGGAGAGAAAGGGCTGGAATAAACTACAGTGACAAAAGCACAGTTTTCCCTTGGTTTAACAGCACCCACGCTAGGCACTCTTTGCCCATTTGCTGCACTGACAAGCTGTGTGCAGAACAGGCGGGTTGATGAGGATGTTGAAGGTATTGGACTGCACAAAGTACATAAGCTGTATTTGGAGATTCGAATCAATAACACGGATAGAGCACCTTTGCATTTTTATCATAGTAAATGACAAAGCCATCTGGAGGCTTGCTCCACTGACACTACTCGATTTCTGGAAGGTAGAAAGTGCCTGCTCAAAAAAATGCTTTCCAGAACTTCCCTGAAACAAAATGTGTGTTATTCTGAATCAGCATATTTTTTTATTTCTCTGCATTAAATTGATATAAACTTCATTTCTTGTGTTTTGTTGCTTTGCCATTGATCTCTGTGTCAGTGACCCCTGTCACAGTGTGTCTTCGCTGTTTATGTACAGTCCCAGATGCAAGCATGAGATAGGAAAGAAGTTGAGAATAGGAATAATGTTGCCCACAGAGAAGAGGGGGGTAAAAATGGGATCAGAGAATATAATAAAATAAAACTTAAGTTGCAGAAAAGAAGTTAAATGTTTTCAAATTCTAGGTGAAAAAATCAATTGTTTGGGAAAAAATACCCTATTTGTGCTATCACTTTTGCCCGTTTGCGTTTCTGTTTTGTCTTGCCAATAGCGTAGGGTGCGCCATAGCAATAGTGGGTTACCTTCTTTTGTAGTTATTATTTAATTACTGCAAATATGATTTTATGTTTGTTTTTATTTGAAGGAATTTGAAAATAACTCGTGACAGGACAACTAAAATGTTAGTAGCAGACTAGAATAGAGATGTTCAGTGCTTTGGGATACGCAGAGTTCAAAGGGAAAACAAGGAAGGGTCTTCAGTCCCATGTTAGGATTTGTGAAGTAAGAACACAAACGCCCTTTCACATGGCAATCTTGTTTGTCCTGAAGGTTTATATATCTTATTAATCTGTTTTTGAAGGAAGCTCTTGCTTTGTAATATCATTGCCTTACTGCTGATTATTTTCTCACCTCTTTAAATTTAGAATTAGCCCAGAGGATGTTATCTTTTTCTAAGGCAGAGGCTGTATTTGTTAATTAAGCTGCAGCTAACAAAGACGGGGTTTAGCCTTTCTCTGCTAAGCTACACAGGGACTCAGAGAAAGTGAAAGACAATGTAGCAGCAGTAGCTTTTCCACATTTCTTACCAGTTTTAATTTAGTCAAGAGGCAGCTAGTAATTTTTACAGGTTACTGGGGTGCAATGCTGATTTCTTCTGTGGATTTTTTTCTAATTCTCCTTTATTGGATAGTAATCAAACCTGCCTCACGTCTACACTTAATATGTAAACATTTTGCTTTGTAGCTGTGAAGGCTTTTTCTAACCATTAGCTATAGTGATGTAATTTCTAAAGATGTAAGGATATCTCAATATTAAACATTAAGGAATATTTTGTAGTCCCTTCTTCACTACGTAGAAGATAAATTCTCAAGGCAATGCATGTAAGAGAAAAGCACAAGATGAAGGTAAAGGACAGGAAAACAGAGTTAGAGTTACCGGGCAAAGTGAATGATTTTTTAATTTTTTTTTTAATTTGGGGGCAGTAGCCGAAATGGGAGCCTTTCTAAAGCCTGAATTTCTTTTTTTTTCATTGAAGAAGCAGAAGAAAGCAACTGGGATTTGAAAATGTCCAGGAAATTAATTTTGGGGAAAGAAAGGAAGTTATTTATGGAGGAGGAAAGGTGGCATTAGTTAATAATACAAGTTACCTTTGATCATTTTTTTTTTGTCAAGATGGTTGAAAATGAAAAATGGGAAAAAGAGAACAGCAGCTGGAACTATCAAATGTTCAGGAGCCATCAGTATGTTTCACTATAGGACAAAAGGTCGAAAAATACCTGCACGTCTAACACTAAGAGAAACTGATGACATGATTTTAATTTGAGGCAATAGTCACCTAAAAAGAAAATTTTATGCCACTTAGAAAGAGGTGAGTTTTAAAAAGCTTTGCAATAAATTATACCTAAAGTGCATTATTTAAAAATCAGAAAACTTACATTAAAATTCATTTGAGTACGGCCCGATGTTCTTATTGGCTGCTAAACTGCATAGTTTAATATATGGCAAATTTTGAAGTAGTTAGGTCTTTCATAATGCTAACAAAGAATCCATCCTTAGGAGAGTTGTGGATGGTTAGTAATCATCAGGGGAGAAAAGTCATTAGGATAATGTAACTCTTGTGGAAAAAATAATTGAATTTCATCCATTATTTCCCAGCTATAGCTAGTATATTTAAAACTAAATTACACAGGATATAACCTATCTGTGTGGGTTTCTGTAAGTAAATATCAGTACTTTGTTGGTTTTGGAAAACAAAATTGGAGTGGAAAATGGAACATAACCATAAAAGATACATGTCTGTATTAGTTTTTCAGTATTGAATTACAGATGTGTAGAGAAGTAAATCCAGAGTATTATTTCCTCTCCTGCACTCCCATTCATTCTTAAATATTTTCATCACCTTCTGCCTGACTTTAGAAGAAAATAACATTTAAAAAATAAACCGCTTTTTTAAACATATATACAGGCAGTTGTAACTGATTTTTTTAAACACATCAGTCACTATCAAGGTCAAGTAGGCAGGTCATTCTCTGAGAAAATTATTCAGTTGTGACTTGTTTGTATTTGAAGAAAGCACAAGGAGTCAGCTTCTAAATTCAACTTAATTTTTTTTGTTGGCAGATCAAATCACCAGGGGTTTTTTGCTCATAGGCATAGCAAGAACACCTATGGCATTTCTGTTGGGAACTTGGTTTGATGCCTTTTCAGCCTTACAGATTTTTATAACTTGAATTTATTCACAAGCACACACAATCAAAGATTTAAAACAGTAATTTAAATTAGGAGTAACTTCTTTTAAAGGAGGTAAACTTCCTTTATTTTTCAGTTAATGAAATGACTACAGAATTAAACATAAATAGAATTGCATCTAAAACTTTGTTTTTTCTGTTTGCTTGATCACAAGTACATTCAAGCTATAAAGGTCTTGCAGAGCAGTTAAACTGCAAAATGGCATTCCCAAGGTACCCCTTGATTTTCCTTCTGGCCTTGACTATGGACAGAAATCAGTGATTTTTGAGCCATTAATAGTAACAAAAGTGGGTTTTACTAGATTTCAGAACACATATTCTTTGGTGCAAATGAGACTGGCATTTAGGTCAGATATTCTTCACGTTTACCTTGGTTTATAAATGTGCCAGTGCAGTCTGAGTTAGAAGTGAAAGGATAATCCAGGGGTTTTGTTCACTAAATGTGACACTATAATATGACAGAAGACATAATTTTTGGAAAGAAAAAAAAAATCTGATGTTTTCTCCATTCTCCTATATTTAAACAGATGTTCAACTCACATATGAAAGCCTGAGAAAGGACTAGTTTGTTCGAAAGCTTGGGATTTTTGCCTGCCATGTCAGTTATCTTAATAAAGCTGTTTACTCCAAATTTCACCTCCTTTAGATTTAAAAAGATATTTCTTCCGTGTGAATGCCACTCTTGTTTTTGCACTATGATTGTCAAACTGCCAAGCTCCCTCTTTGTCCCTTCTAGGGAGGGTCTAGCAAAGTACAGCACCTCCCATGGCTGTTGGAAGTCTTAAGAAATCCTTTGGTGAAGCAAGCTCTTCACAAGAAAACATTCAACTCTTGTGCCAATCACAAGAGAAGCCAGCACAGACTCATCATACGAGCTACACATGCTCTGCTCTTGTAAAGCCAAGGCTGATTTATACCTGCTCTTAATCAGTAGTTTTGAATGATTAGTGTGTAGTGGGACAGAACTTTTTTAAAAATTAGACACCCTCGTTAGGTGTGTGGTGTCGTATCAGGAGTCACGGGAGGGCAGCTGACAAGTGGAAGATGTGATCTGGCTTGAATAGCGCTCAGCGGAAGCTTTTTGATGGCTTGACGGCATAACGGTGCCACTGCTGATGGGACAGCTGTGGAATCTGGAGCGGCCTGTTTGCCTTTCCTGCTTGCAAGGGAAGATGCAGTGGGAAAATGTTATCTGTAAAGCAGCGGGGACGGGGGAAACCAACACCCAACAACCAGAACTAAGATGTCTATTTGGAATTCAGGTGGCTGCAGTTTCAATGACCTCTAACAGTCTGGCTGCTGATTGCTACTATTCATGAAAAGTGGCTTTGTTTTAGTTTTGAAGGATACGAGAGCAACTTGTCTGCCCTGAGTTTTCTTCTCTGAATCGCTAAAATAGTCTCTTTTTTATTTTCTCTCTTGACCCTCTCCTCCCACTCACCTCTGTCGACATGTATTAAGCTACATTCAAAGTCATAGTGAGGAAGTAGTTTCCTGTCCGTTTGATATGGCCACAGCAGTACTGCATGGTGCCTTCCTTAGATTTTGGGAGGAGTTGCCCGACGGAGAAAGGTTAGTTGGCCAAACGCTAGATAATTTGCCAGCATTGCTAGCAGAGTGCAAGGAGCAACTCAAAGGCGTAGTGACAATTTTATCTGACTTTTTTTCGATTCATCACATTTCATTGTGCTTCTGGATACCCCTGGTCCTGTTAAACAACCACACGGCAATCATCTCGGATTCTTTCCCTGGCAGATGAATGTCAGACCGAGCCGGTTTCAAACGCAAACCACGCTGCTGTGATCTGTACCTTTGTTGTCCTGAGGTGTGCAGCGGGGCACAGCACAAGTGACTACACTCTGTCCTATCTGGGCAGCTCAAAGGCGAGCAGAACTGGACGGATGCAGCAGTCCTCTCTGTTACCTACCTAAGTAGCCCATTACCTACCATCTGGGCTCCTCAGCCCAGTGCCCTTTGCAGCTGCTGCTGACCTCAGCTTTCAAAATTAGCTCTGACATGGTGCCTGCTTAGGCAATACACTCCTGCAATGATTTATAAAGCCTGACCTCCTACAGGACTCTCCCTGCACTGTATTTCCATGCTTGAGATGATTGTGAAGATTGTTGTGCTGGGCCTCAGCAGCTGAGCTGATAATGTCTTCTTCAAGAGTGACCCCTCCTCCTTTTTCTTTTTTAAACATATTCGCTTTTTTGTCTGAAGCAACTAAAAACTGTTGACCTTCAAGTTACAGTGATGCTCACCTATTCATTGAGAAGGGAAGAGCTTGATTACAGTTAGGATCCTAGTTGTTTGGACCGGTATTTAAGACTACATTTCTTTCTCCTTCCTGACTTTTAAGAGACTGTTCAATTTACTGTTACTTGTAATCCTTGATTGCAGTTTTAGTATAGTTCTAGATCAATAAACATGGACTTTTAAATGGACAGTGTAAATTATAAATCCTGAATTGACAATATGGCACTCCGCCCTTTGAAAATACCTGTTAGTTTCAGTGCCATTTAATGGCATTCTTATTTTGGGTGTTGAATCCCATCTATCTAAATCCCACATATATTTTAAATCAGATGTACTGTGGGGAGCTTAGCAGTAGTAACATTAATCGTTCACATAGCACTGGCAATATGCAACGATTTGAGTGGTGCATCCTTTGGTGCTGTATGGTGTTAATGATAACAAAAATAAGCTTTGCATTTAACCACATCATTTGCCTTGAAGGATCATTTTAGGTAACAAAACCCAGAGATTTGTTGTGCAAGAACTGGTTGCTCACACACACACAAGCACTGTTTTTCTTCCCAATAGAGAAGTTATTTATTGCTAGGATACCAGCGGTTTCTCCTATCACAAGGATAAGTTGTTGATAATGCCTGTAGAAAGCCACGTATTTCTAGACACATACTGTGAATAATCAAAATCTGAGAAATTACTTCATTCTGAGCCAGATAAAATTACAATGGGAAATACAAATGCAACTGCCTGTATAATGCTCTGGGTTCATCTCTTCCAGACATTTTAAGAACTCTTCTTTTTGCCTGCATTTTCATTTGTATCCTGTCACCGGATTGCTTATGAGGTGTCAGGTAAACTTGCTGCCTAAAATATTGGTAATGGGACTAAAATTACTGATATTTTGATGAACATCCATACTTTCGTGTCCCGTTTTGTGCTTTCTGATTGCATATTGTGTTACCAACACAAAAGTTTCTGCTCCATTATAAGCTAAGCACTCAGTTACATAGGCTGGTAAGATACCTGTTCCATAGTTTTTCACAGTTAAGTTTCTTGTATGTTCTTTTAAAACCTCTCGTACTACCAACATGTTTTCTGAGTAACCGTAATGTTGCTTTAGGAATAACCTTATAGCTGTTCACAAGTAATCATCAAAAAACTCTCCACCCACCAGCACTAGCTTATGACTGAGCCTGGTTGATAGATTGGCTCTGATCTCAAGTAGCTCTTATAAGATGGAATATCTGGAATACCATTCAGTAATCTGAACTGGAAAATTGAAGAGAGGTCGCAGCTGTGTGATGGGAGAGATCAGAAAGACTGTTATAAGAATCTTGTTCTGCCCATATTGCTGCAGGAAACGCTCCTGGCTCTTCCGCAGTAATATGCTTTATGAAACACCCTCAGAAACAACCAGTTCTCCCCAGCATCAGCACTGCTACTTGGGGGTTAAAACCAATAAGAGCTTACTGGCTAGAATCCAGTTTCTATGCATTGCTCTGGAAAATGGAAGGGATAGACTTTGTATCAGATTAAGCTGAGTTAAAATAGATTGAGGCTTAAGAGTTTTTCCATCAAAATGTTAAATATTAAAGATAGGCAGTTTTACCTTGTTCTTGTATTATTTCCTTTCTGTTTTCCTGATTCAGTATTAAGCTGGATTCTAAGAATTCCTGTTACAGTTTACTGCACTAGCACTCCAATTTAGCCAAGAGAATACTGAGAAGGTAACATGTTTCTGTGTCTGCTCAAAGTCCAGACTTCATTTGATTCTTTTTATTTGTTTTCATTGCTAGACCATGAGCATTCATATTTATGACCGTTTTGGTTTTCAGCGCCTCCCAGATGGCTCTGCCCCAAGTGCACACGCTGAATTTTATCTTCTGCCAGATCCTCATGAGGTCAGTCGAAGGAAAACGAGAACAGCTCCAAAAAGCTCTGACCCTACTTACAATGAAATTGTGAGTACCATTCACTTTCTTCCACCATTTCTTACTTGTTTGATTTTCTTTGCCCACTCTTGAAATAAAATAACAATACAGCATTTAGAGCTGTCGCAATGAGTGCTATCAAAAACATGGAGCTTGTCATAAGCTGAACCACAAAAGGGGACAATCTTCTGCTTTGCATCTTTCTCAGAAGTGAAACAGTCTCTTTATGTCTCTCTCTTCAGGAAAGCAACTGGATTATTCACACTGCTCTATCTCACATCATAACCACAGTTACATGTTAGCCAAATGAGACCCAGCATCATTGCACCAAAACCTGGACTATTTTGAATGCAGATTTGTACAATAACATACTAACCATTAATTGAATGGCTGCTGTTATTCAAATCCGCATTTGAAAACAGACAAGCAAATTGATAACACAATAACAAACAGCCCAGTTCTTTTTATGTCAAAATGCTAGCAGTTCACATCCCTGTGTAATTATTTCACACACCACTGAAGTGCTCGTGCCTCTGATGTGAGAAGAAACATTTGTATGGAGAAACATTTACTATAGAATGGGAAGTAGCATAAACTGTATTCTTTCGTAAGGGCAGATGAGGTTCAAACAGTAGGTGGAATTGGAGATTATTACATATAACAAATCTCCTAAAGATCTCAAAGCAATTTAGAAATGCACTTTTGAGCAGGCTTCAAAGTAGAAGGCATGGAAAATATTACCACTCCACCTTGTTTCATAGATAAGATATGATGAAGCTTAAGTTAGTCACCTGAGACTAAGACTCCTTATCTCCTAGTTTCCCAGTCCTGGAGTTTTAATATTTTTCTTTCCCTGCATCTATTTGATTACAAAAGTTACCTACTTACGCTGATGACTTCCAGCACTTCTGTAAGTAGGCTCCTCGAGTAGTATTGCTCCTAACTGCTGCAGAGACAGGTTTCCCTCCCTATGGTACTGCAGTGGAATGACAGGGAACTAGGCTTTATTTTTTTGTTATGTTCTTTGGGCCTTTTTTCAATCAAAGAGACCATGGAATGAGTCTAATTGGGCTGTCTAAAGAAATTCCTTGACATTTGAAGGATATTTAAAGCAAAGAAATAGAATTATATAATAACGTTCGTTGTAAAATATCCAAAATGGACTACAGACAAGAATCAGCTGGCAACACTGGAAGACAGTTATCTTTCTAATCAATATTAGATCAATTTGAATGCAAGAAAATCCAAAATCCTGTCTGCAGTCACACAGTAGTCACTGGGAGGAGATTTAATTGTGGTGAAGGGGTATCCCGCTGCTGTCAAGAGAAATTCCGTGAAAACTTTAATATCCTATACTCAAAACTTAGAGCCTTCGTCACAGATGCTCAGTCTTTTTCACCAGGAACTGCTAATCACAGCGGGGACATATGGTTCCGTTGAACTCGGACATTTCAAACCCAATGCTTGTGCTCTTAGCAGCTCTGTTCTTCCTTACGTGATACCATTCTGTATGCATTTTCTGTCCAAGGCTGGTAGACTGAGGCAGAAGCTGCCTCAGGGAAGAAAAACTACCGAAAATATGTCAGCTGTCTTTTAAGTTAGTTACTGTGCAAAACGCTGTGTACAGAAATGTACTAGCCTTTTTTATGAGTTCATAAGTTTTTATTAAAGCCAAATGCCTGGAAGGAAGCTGTATATTAATTTCTCTCTGTGTTCAAGACTGAGAAAATTCTAAAATGTGCTTCTCTTGGGTATCTTTGTTTTTATTTTTATACTTTTATTGCTTATGACTGCCTACAGCAAATTATCAGCTCTGCAAAAGTGCATTTTATTTTTGATTTTTACTCGTGTGTCAGAGTGAAGATGTGAAAGTGCAGGAGGGCTGACAATAGAATGAAATATGCCAAATGTTTTGGAGTTGCTTTAAACAAGCACTCCTTTTTTTCTCTTGTTCTTTTATTTGGATTTCGGCGAGCGCAACAAATGGAGTTTGTTGCACTCACGCTGGTATAACATTGCATTAAAAAATAATGGTTGAGAAGAAGAGGAGAAAGAACACAGAAAAACGGAATGCAGTGTGAAGAGAAAAAGAATAAATAACATACCTGCTGATAGACCACTGTTAGGAATAAATAAGGGTTACTCAGAAGGTGCCAGAGTAGTTTAGTGAAAACTAAGAAAGTGAAAAAAAAATAAAAATAAATAGGAATGATTTAAGTTTAAACTCTTGCCAAGAGAAGTAGCAATGACCAGCTGCAGTGGGGTCTTGCTCATATGCGTAGCATTTGCCCTGAGATATGCTTCAAGGTCTCAGCTGTACTCAGTTTGTCTCTGGAGTGCCTGCATGTACACGCACCCATAAAATGAGCAAAAAAAACCTCCAAGACAAAGCGGGGTGTGTGTTGCCATAACGAAGCCAGAACAAGAGGGAACTCTCTTCACCTGCCCTTGGGGTGCAGCGAAATGTGAGCAAATATACCCGGGCTAATCAGTCTGTTGGTGTTACCGCAGTTGCCCTTGGAGCAGAAAGAACGCTGGCCTGCAACTACCAGAATAGCCCCAGCAAGCCTGACGGAGTGGGAGGAGGGGAGCTGCGCCAGGAGCCACAGCCACTCCCTCCAGCACCGTGCATCAAAGCTAAT
Source organism: Steatornis caripensis (assembly GCA_013398225.1). Taxonomy (NCBI): domain Eukaryota; kingdom Metazoa; phylum Chordata; class Aves; order Caprimulgiformes; family Steatornithidae; genus Steatornis; species Steatornis caripensis. Next base: position 179,139 of record VZSC01008720.1, read on the forward strand.
TTAGACAATTAGGAGCAAATCTAGGAACTGTGCCATAGCTGCCTAAGGAGAAGCAACTGTCCTGCATTTGCGATTAAAATGTCATTAGACTCCTGTAGGTCAACAATGCTGCTCTTTTTAGAGCCAGAAATACTTGAATTGCAGCCCTAACTGTCCCACTGATATGCTGCATGGCTGTGTATAGCTCACCTCCATTTGTTCTGGCTGTATAAATGGAGGCAAATATTCTTACTACACGATCATTTCAGTATTTAAGTGTTCTGATTATGACATTCTGGCAGGTGGCATTTGTTTTATCCACATACTAATTCAGCTATCTCCAGACCTTTCTTCTCTCCCTACATCCTGAAGATACATACCTTGCTCCAGCTGAATTTGAAACACCATTTTAGAAACAGTTTATTGGGATCATTTGAAAACCACCCACCCATCATTGCTCAAAGCTGAAAGGCTCTTTTTGTCCAAAGATTGAAAGTTGTTCATTACTCCAGTTCACACCTGTTGTGATCCACCATACTGAAGATTTCTTAGCTCTTACAGCTTACATGTACACTTATTGGTAGTATTAAGCAACAGCTTAAGATGATAGCTTTGATACATTGGCAAAGAAACAAGGCACCTGTCTATGGTAGTAACATCAGTATCACGTCAGTAATCAAATCATAGATTTATTCTAAATTATATTATCGCTTACTGTACCTGTCCTTGCTTTTTAGATTGCCTTCATCATTTCACTTTGATTTAGGTGGGGAGATGCCATTGGGGGACAGAGAAGCTGGAATTTTTAATTCATGTACAATTTGGTGAAATAGGCACAGTAAACATCAAAAATGAAAAGCACCAGGCACCACTTTCATGACAGCTCTACCAAATTATGATTTCCAAAGGTTTCTAAATGAAAAAAGGAAGTGTTGCTCCCTGGTAAGACCTTTCTAGTAAAAGCTACTTAAAAAGAGTGAGTGGGACAGTTTTTCTTTCCCCCACAACTGGTGGCAGTGGCCATTCATCCCCACAGCACCCATTATCCCCCTACACCAGAGAGCTTGGAGTCCTGTCTGTTGGTGCTTGCTGCTAGAGTAGCCTGATGTCCTGTCTGTTTGGTGCTCGCTGAAACATTGCTGGAACTTGCAATGCGGACAAAACCACTTTGTGGTCCCACTGAGGCAGCTGAGGCCAGCGAGGGTTGTCTAGGAGAACCGACAATTTTACGCCTTCTGGGTCCACCCGTGAGGTTCAGAAGCACCTTTCTGTTGCCACTCAGTGTGAGGAACATTGCTGGGACTGAGCCTTTATAAATTCTAACCCTGCCTAAAGGACATCTCCCATGGCCATTTCTGCTTCTTATAATTGGAGGTACAGAGAGGACTCAGCAGTCCAGCCCACAGAGATGCCAGCTAGAGGGGGCTCAGTTTGACTTTTTTTCCTCAGCAGTGTCATATCTATAGACTGCATTCAGATTGCACAGTAAATCCAAGCAGGTTGCATGGCAAATGCCGTTTAGGCAGTTTCGCTTTCCCGTTCTCCTGAAGTGACAGTATGTCACTGCATTTGCTTTTTAAACTGCACAGAGAGGTTGAAATTTAAAGCATTTTCCATTGCAACTGAAATAGCAAAAACATCTCCAGCCGTACAAATTTTAGATTAAATGTACTTCTCTTAACAAAGTTTATCTTTCAGGCCTGAAACCAGCTGAGAGCATTCTTTCACATTTTATCAAGCCAGATGCAGTTTACTCAGAAGTTTTTGATTAATGCAGAGCCTGAAACATAGGAATCTGTTCTGAATGTGGCTCATTCTTGTTAGCCTATCACTCCGGATTGTTTTGTTTAAATTCAGAAAATGCACCATTAAGATTTCATAGTTAACCTGGGTTCTTATAGTGTTAAGGTAATTTCAAGACTATTTTAAAAACTATAGGCCTCAGTAATTCTCTAAAGAGATGCTAAGCAAGCTGTCTTGTTTAATTTGAGAAGTATTAACAGCAATTCTCGAGTAACAGAAACATCCAAATTTAGTAAGTTTTACTTACTAAATTGGGTCCAATCTTAGAGATGTTCCACATCTACAACTTCTACTGAGTGGGCTGAGCTTTCTGTCATGCTTAATATTTGATGATTCCATTAAAAAAATGCAAGCATTTTCATAATGGGCACATTTGGATACAATTAGCATCCAGAATCACACATAAAGTTATTTGTATTGAAATAGTAAAATTTATACTGACAATTTTCAAAGGGAAATTATTATATCTTTTATTTTGTGGGCTTGTTGGATACAGAACAGTTATGGAATTTTATGGAAACCTTGGTTAGAAGAAAATTTGGTTTTACTTTGACTTGATCTTTTCTAATTCTGGTATGTAGCACAAGATTTAATCACAAGTGCAGCACTGGCAACAAATTCTGAGGTACTGTGCATTGATGTAATACACTTTTATAAGACACATCAATGCAACACAAAGTTTCCGTAAGGCACTCCACTACTAAGGTACATGTAACAAATACAACACAATACAAAAACACAGGTTAAAAAAATTTACATCAAAACTGTTTTCTTGGGTTTTTTTCTGATTTTTGCAGAAGATCAATGCCATTTATGAAAGCATTTGCTATGAAAAGATATTTAAAAATTACAATAATCTACACTTCTGCAGAATTACTTATGTTTTCATGCCACTGTCCATGACGAGTACTCTCCATCTGAATCTCTCCTCCAGAAAATCAACTGTACTATCGTTCCCTGGTGAACTTCATGGAGGATCTGATATTTCTTCACATTTGAGTCCAAATTCTGCTTAAGTTAGAGTTTCAGTTTTCACAGGCAAAATTATATATACTTACTTTTTTCTCAAGCATTGTGTAGCACAGGTTTCAAATTTATTTACAAATGCTTGGTAATCAGATTTCACAAGCCTAAGCTGGCAGAATCTCTTTTATATAAACTACATAAAGTCAAATATATTTCTGAGGTAAATTCACTAAGTGAATTTGGGTCATGGTTAGTAGTTTATAATTCTGCAGGGCAATTTAAAGCAGTTATTATAAAGTTGTAATCATCATTCTGAATGCTGTATTAAGTGTTTCTCCTGTCAAATACATTCACAAATCGTATGGTTTTTTCTGTTTAACCGTATATTATTTCAGATCGTGTACGACAAAGTCACAGAGCTCAAAGGCCGTATACTGAAGCTTGTTGTGAAAAGCAAAGGAACATTTGTGGGAGCTGTTAACATTCAACTGAGCAGTGTCCAGTTAAATGAAGAAAAGTGGTATCCACTGGGAAACAGTGTAATTTAAATGTTGTCTAAGATAATTCAATTATTTATCCATTAATGTTTCTTTATCCCATTTCCCACGGTACATTTTGTCTCAGTTGCCCTTGAGAATATGCAGTCATCTGCTGATCACATACCATAACATTGCTAATCATAAGGCTATTGTCTTAAAATTGCTGCCATCTTCCCGCAACAGGTTCCTGTCAGTGTGAACTTGTAGCAGCATGCAGGAAATTCTTGTAACAGCAATGAAGATTTTTGTTTCATTTGTATTAAATAGCACTGTAAAAATACTAAATTCTGTACACAGTGAAGTGTTGGGCCTAATTCGTTTCACATTAATTACATCGACTGTGTTGAAACAACGCTGACAATGGTCTAATTTATTGGCACCTGCTATGACTCCACTGCATATGATGATTTCACCAGAGAACCATGGGATGGTTCCCTGGGTGCCAATACATTTCAGATGTCTAGCAAATTTAATGTTAAATCTTACACAATCAATACGTTTTTTAAAAAAAAGAACTTAAAAGCTTTGTGCTTTACACATTTTGTGCAGTATATGTTGGTGTGCTTTTAACTTTTGATTTAATGTAGCATTTAATCCAGGGTATTAATTTGTCAATAAGATCTGTCATTGTTTCTTTTATTCTGACACCCAAGAAGTAGATAGAACTGTTCATTTGTGAGAAGGAAGGGGGAGGGTGAAGCTAATAGTCAGGAATAAATAAAACGTATTAAATGTGAGCTTTCAGCGGGGTATTTGTTCAAGATCATGCTATAAGGAATCCCTCACTGGTCTTAACTGCATTCATTCTTATGCTGCATAAGGGAATCAAGTCAATACATGCATTGACCTCAGGGCTATAAAATGTATATATACATATTAAACAATGAATGTGAGTGGTTCCTTTGAGTTCACTGAAGCTAATTATGGGCTCTGTTCGTCAAAGCATTTTTACTTAAATTGAGGAAGCACTTAAGCACATCTTTAAACATTTAGCATGTGAGCAGCCATAATGAACTGTCCATTATTGCCAGCCTCTTACACGTAGCTGACCATGTATATATACCTTTCCAGGACAAAGGGCACTTTTTTAAGACACAGGAGACATGTTGATTTGTGATCTGATCTGCTGTAGGATTTTAAGTTACCATATACTGGNTGTAGCTGACCACGTATATATACCTTTCCAGGACGAAGGGCACTTTTTTAAGACACAGGAGACATGTTGATTTGTGATCTGATCTGCTGTAGGATTTTAAGTTACCATATACTGGGTAGGTTTGACATTTGCCCTACCAGGTGGAAAAGTGGTCAACAGAGGAATAATAATGCCAGAAGCTGAAGATAATTGCCTTGTTCTCCCAAAGGACACTCACAAATCAGTCCTCAGAAGGTAACGTTATATAAAGCTCCTGAAGTGTGACTAAGAGTGTTATTTAGGAACCTAAATAAGCTGGAGTTTTTCTCAGCATCAAACCAATTGACTATGTCACTTGGTCAGTTTTCATCTAAGAATAGATATACCAGATTGCCTGGGGAAATTAAACTCCTCCTCAGTAAGGAGAGATGGGGGGAACTCTGCTTGAATATTAATATTGTTAATATTCTTCAGAGCTGAAAAAAGCCATGAAGGGATATTGGCTAGCATACAGATATCATCACTACAAAGATCAGTAAGTCTTACATTTTAGATTATAGGCTCTCCTGGGTAAAGAATCAAGTGACTTGTCACTCAAGCACAGAAAACGCACTGAGGCCAGCTTACAATGTTATCAAATTACCTGACCTTACAGTTCAATATTGATTTTAGATTCTTCTTAGTGTACTGTCTTGATTTCCTTATTATAACTACAACGCAATTTTCTAACAGTGTTATTTCCTGTGACATTTCCTATCATGATAGGGAATATAGTATGCCCACTCAATACCATGTTCTTTAGCCCAGTTGGCTAGAAGATTGTTTTTGAAATGAGTACAGGGTATGTTTCCAACCATCCAGTCCTTGCTTCCACCATTGTAAGCACGCAGTGCTTACCCTGGCGGGTTTGAGGAAGTGTGATACAGTCAATTTGCCAGGCTTTCCCACATTTATATTTCAGCCACTGCCACCCCATACCACAAAGGTTTTAACCATTTAGCTTGCTTGATTGCAGCGCATGTTGCACAGTCATGAATAACCTGTGCAATAGCGCCCATGCTTAAGTCCAGTCCTCGGTCATGAGCCCATTTATATGTTGCATCCCTTCCTTGATGACCTGAAGTGTCACGGGTCCACTGAGCTAAAAACAGTTCACCTTTATGTTCCCAGTCCAAATCTATCTGGAACACTTTAGCAGCCTGGTTGGTGCTGCTGGTTGGTTGTTTCGATGTTCCTCAGTGGATTGACTTTTAGGTATGTAGGCACCTACGTGACGTACCTTTACAACTAGTTTCTCTAGCCAGGCAGCAATATCTTGACACAGTGTGGCAGCCCAAATAGGTTTACCTCTGCACTGCCAATTGCTTCGCTTGCACTGCTTTAACCACCCCCACAAGGCATTTGCCACCATCCATGAGTCAGTATAGAGATAGAGCATTGGCCACTTTTCTCGTTCAGCAATGTCTAAAGCCAGCTGGATGGCTTTCACCTCTGCAGACTGACTGGATTCACCTTGTCCCTCAGCCACTTCTGCAACTCATCCTGTAGGACTCCACACAGCTGCTTTCCATCTCCTGTGTTGTCCTACAAGATGACAGGATCCCTCAGTGAACAGAGCATACTGCTTTTCATGCTCTGGTAGCTCATTGTATGGTGGGGCTTCTTCAGCCTGTGTCACCCCCTCCTCTGGTGGCATTCCAAAGTCTTTGCCTTCCAGCCAGTCTGTGATCACTTCTAAGATTCCTGGACAATTGGGGTTTCCTGTGCGAGCCCACTGTGTGATTAATGCAACCCATTTACTCCACGTAGCATCAGTGGCATGATGAGCAGAAGGAACCTTACGCTTGAACATCCAGCCCAGTACTGGCAATCAGGGTGCCAGGAGGAGCTGTGCTTCAGTACCAATCACTTCTGAAGCAGCTCGAATTCCTTCATATGCTACCAGTATTTCTTTTTCAGTTGGAGTGTAATTGCCCTCGGAGCCTTCATATCCTCGACTCCAAAATCCTAGGGGTTGACTGCAAGTGTCCCCTGGGGATTTCTGCCAGAGGCTCCAGGTAGGACCACTGTCACTGGCCACGGTGTAGAGCACATTTTTAATGTCTGATCCTGTTTGAACTGGTCCGAGGGCTGCTGTATGCACAATCTCTTGTTTAATTTGCTCAAAGGCCTGTTGCTATTCAGGGCCCCATTAAAAGTAATTTTTCTTTTGGGTCACTTGACAGAGTGGGCACACAATCTGGCTATAATTTGGAAGATGCATTCTCCAGAAACCCACGACACCTAGGAAGGCTTGTGTTTCCTTCTTGTTAGTTGGTGGGGACATAACTTATTTTGTCGATCACCTCCATAGGGATCTGGCGACGCCCATCCTGACATTTAATTCCTAGGAACTGGATCTCTCATGCAGGTCCCTTGACCTTGCCTCTCTTTATAGCAAAACCAGCTCCCAAAAGAATTGAATTATTTTCTCACCTTTCTCAAAAACTTATTCTGCAGTATTACCCCATACAATAACGACATCAATGTACTGCAGGTGTTCAGGAGCTCCACCCTTCTTCAGTGCAGTCTGGATCAGTCCATGGCAGATAGCAAGGCTGTGTTTCTTCTCCAAAATAATTCAGAAGGTAACACAGGACACTTCGTGGTGTGTTCTGTTTCCCTTGAGCTGGTTTTCTAGGAAGACCCCTTTTCTTGATGGCTGAGATGTTGGTCCCTACATTTCGGGAAAGGAACTTCTTCTCGAATCGATCAAGCGTTTCAGATATTTTCTCCACAGCCGAGATGCAAGCCTGACTGGAGGAAGAGACACTATCTCCATATTTCCGGAGTTGGGTACCTACTTCACCACAGTTGGTGCCCTAATCTCTCCACCTGTATCTAACATTGCCAGTGAATTGACATACGATGATCGTGCGTTCTGTAGTACCTTTCGCCACATGGGTTGTGTGCATGGTACTTCATCTGGATCAGTAGGTAACTGTGCGTCCTGTGGGTCATAATAAATCAGCTCCCACACAGCTAATTCTCTCAGGTACTGGATACCTTTCTGTATGTTAGCCCACTTGCCTGGTTTATATTCAGTATGGTCTTTGAAGGTATATCTTTCTCTGACACCTGACAAGAGCCTCCTCCTAAGGTTGCAGACTGGTGCCCCTTTTCCAATCCCCTTATCAATACCTCTTTCTCTAGCCAGGGATGCCAGCTGCCTGGCTTCTTTACCCTCTAAATCATAGCTACTAGCCCCACTATCCCAGCATCTGAGCAGCCAAGTGGTAATGGGCTCACTTTTATGACGGCTAAAATCTTTTCTTATGTCTTGCAGCTCATGCAAGGATAAAGATTGTGAGATAGTGGTTATTGTCCAATCTTCCCCTTCCGGCTCATCTTCCTCATCCTTTTTAGGATCAGGAAAAAGCTGAGGCCCTTCATCCTTTTCTAAACGCATTGACGTACGTGTCTTTTTCTTCTTATGTACTGGGGCAACTCATACTGACACGGATTGAGTAGCTGCAGGACATCCACTTTTACACTGAGTTCACAGTAAGATGTATCCTGACCTCCCTGCTGCTATGAGGAACATAACCCTTTAAAAATCAGTCCGCTAATTGTCTTTCTTTAGAAGCAGGAGGTTCAAGACTAAGCTGAGAAAATGTAGCAATATTAGCATCTGAGTTTTTATCATTTTAGCAGCTGTTTTTTTACTCAAAGCTATTCTTCCAGGTAGCAAAATTACAGTGGATGTTAAAGAGTTATAGACCAATCAGAAGCTGCTGGGATTATAAATTTAAAGGGTACACTGTATGTGTAATTTTTCCTGTTTCCTTAGAAAGACATAATCGTGACAAATTTTCTTTACTACAAATAAAAATGTCAATGTAACATGCTTATAATTTCGCAGTCTCAGATTATAAAGATTAGAATATTATTCTCACTCAGCAAATAATCATAATTTTGAAAAGTAGTTGCAAATGAAATTAACTGAATTTTTTAAATATCAAAAAAGTTCCATCTTTATGAATAAGTTCTAAGTAATGGTAGGGCCAACTTACTTACTCAGGATACCGTTTACTCACACAAGAAGTCCTGTCAGCTTAATAAAATTATTGAGAACATGCCCCTCTGAAATCAGACCGCTGGGCTGTTGCAAGCATAGTAATGTTGCTTTATTGAACAGAGTGTGATCCTCTAGAACTGGTACTGCAAATAATCATTAATAGTACCAGATATGAACAAACAGTGATGCAGGCTCGATCACGCCACCATCTTTGGATAACAGCGGAATTTTACGGTAACCTGTAAATATGATGACACTTTATTAGTGTATTAACCACAAATGCAAAGATTATGATGGAGTGTTTTTATGATCTACTATGCAAATAAAGCATAATTTATGATTCTCTAAATAACTCTTTAAAATAAACTGAAATTATACAGAACCTAATCTCATTTCTACTGTTCTTCTCCTCTACATATACAGTATTTCAATTCTGGTATTTTTGGACACAGAGTGGAAAAACTCAAGTTTCTTTCAGGATGTGGTGTTTTTTCAAACTCAAGACTTTTAGCTCAGTGATATTTAGACATGGGGAAGGCATACATTTTAACAACCAAAGATGTTATGTGCTGCATGGATTGTTCTGATAGCAAATTAAATAATTTGTCAATCAACAGTGATAGTGCCTCAGAGAAGAATGGTGTTGCAGCAGTAATGCACTGTCCAGTGGAGACAGAAAAAAGGCATAGTGTACAGTCTTCTACCATGACATCTTAAGTCTGTTCAGGATGTCGTTTTACATATGAGTGATTCCGAGTATCAAAGGTAAGGCATGCCTCAGAAACTGCATGTTCATCTGGTTGTTGAAGCATTTGGAGAAGCCGTAGTTCTCAACTTCAAACTTAATTAACTTACCTGCTCAGAAAACAAAACAATCCCATCTCCAAACCTGTATTGTTGTATATGACTGTAAATGTCCATTATTTCATAATAATAAACAGTGTCACTTTTGATTTAAAAAAAATGTTCTGTGTTTTATCTATATATATATAACTGCAGTTATTTAAGTAAGAATGTGTGTTATGAATAAGTATCTACGTTTAGAACTGCAGTTTTCAAAATCCTTCTTTAGGTGTGTCTGGATGCATGTGTAGTCTTTGGGACCTTCACGTATTTGGGTTTGGATTTTCTTGATTCTTTTATATGACGTGAAAGTTCACTTAGCATCCAAGGTTCAGCTTCTGGGCAACAGAAACTAAACCTGAGCCCAGGAAATACACGTCTGAGATCAGCTTCTAGAGCATGCACACAGTATGTGGAAGACTTGGCTTATTTCCTATCCAAAGATACACTTCAAGGACTGACTCATTTCTAAAGACTATGTTCTAGCCCCTACCTATAGAATATTTTACAAAGTGTCCTGAGAGAAGGAAAACTACTCTTTTATTGAAATTGTTCCTATTTGTATGAAATAATTCATTGATCCTCTGCTAATAGTAATAATTGAATTCCTACCCTGTATTAGTATTCTACACGGCAGACACATTGGGACAGGGACTGTAACCCAGGACCCCCATCCTTTTGCCTTTAACCACCCAGCTAGAGAATTTGTCTCACCTTCAGCCCTTCTGAGTATACCTACTTAATCATTGCATGAAAAATCAAATACTGCCAGACGTGGGCAGCAAGCATTCTTCCCCAGTGTAACTACAATTGAGTTGGGGGGCTGTTGCTGGGGAAAGGAAAGCAGTGATGATATGCATTTGAATCCTTTCAAGAGAAAATGCAGGGGACACTGATAATGGCACAACTTTGTCCCACTGCCTGACAAAGAAAAAAAAGATGTAAACACTGCTCATCTTTGGGAAGCAACTCACACTCAGGGGGCACCTCAGGGATATTCAACCTGGGAAGGTAGGGACAGTCTTGTAGTGCAGGTTAAAGTAATTGGAGCTGTGAAGAGTAAGATTTAAATCCTAACTCGCTCTTCAGCATGGTTTAGACGGTTCTTTCCTAAGAAATCTAGACTATTGTGACTCCCTCTGTGAGACACATTATTTTGCTCTTTCACTATTTAGGTTGCTTAGTACCTAAAGCAAAACCATGGTTCCAGGCCTGGAATCCAAAGGTCTCAATGTTAAGCAATTGCAATAAGTTTTGACATTATCTCTCAGTTCATCGCTTAGAAGCGTTTTATTTATGCCTCTGGGCATCTTGGTGGCATCTTACTATTTTTTTACCTTGTGTTAGGTGGGGTTGGGGCAATTTGTTTGGCACTGTTAATCGTTTTTGTACCTGTACTCATTTCCTATCATTTTTAATTACTCCACTCAAAACCTTTCCTGTAAAATTTGCGTGATCTTACTTTTCTAAAATTTGAATCCCTCATTTGTGACCAAAATTAATCATACAGGCACATCAGAGATACACTGAAAAATCATTTAAAAAAAAAAAAGCCCAAATTGATGGGTTTAGCATCTGTAAGCTTTCGCGTCTGCTATTTAAATTTGTCTCAGACATCGTGAGTTGGCAGGGGCTTTTTTTTTCACTATCCTGAAACTTATAAATAAAAGTAACGTAAAAGGTGATCGGTGTAAAAATTTATGTTGGAGAAAAGCAAGCGTGCTTTAAGAGTAATGTCTTTGTTCTTGTGTAACTCCTCAACCTGAACTAAGAATCACAAACAGCTTTATGACTTCAGAACTTGGAAAGAAAGAGCCATTAAAAATCCTGTTAAGCTTAATAAAAAAATGCACAGTACCTATTGCCTGCTCCAACATTTTGCCTTCACATCTTCATTCACTAATAAAAGTTGGTTGTTTGTTTTGTCAGAAATAGCTTTGGAAATTCAATACAGTAAACAACCATTTGACATAAGCTTTTCTCCTTGGCCTACTGACTTCCGTGTCTGCTCTTTACGCGCAGCCTATTAATCACATAAGATTCCAGAAGCTATACCAGTACAATAAAAAACTTTACCAAGAAAAACACTATAAATATTTTGCTTAATTTATATTCTTCATTCTCCATTCTGAAAAGTTGCAGATAGGTTACCTGAGGGGTTTTTTGGGTTTTGTTTATTTCTAATTTGACTTGTATTGAGTTTTGAGCCTAACTGAGTAGAAAGTGCACAAAAATGTTGCTGTTCTGAATGATCTCTCTTCCTATTATAATGAGCTAAAATACTGTCTGAGCAGTTTCTATCTAGAATGGAGTACTGCAGTAGGAATATTTAACTGTCATTAAGATTCTTTTGATTTCTACACTGTGGATTTGCATTCAGAGACTACAATGACTTAAAAAGCCAGATGGCCATTTTTACCTATAGTTACACAATTCTGCTTTAGGAAATAAGCATAATGCTGTACTCTATCAATATTACAATAATGATAAAAGCCTGTAATGTTGTAGATTTTTTTCAAGCTTTTATAAGTGGCTCACATAAAAATATTACCTTTCGTCAGGCTCATCACAGGTAAAGTGTATTGACCAAGCACTTCATTTGCAACCAGAGATATCTCATCTTCCACACAGAAACGTATCAATGCCAGTTCTGGAACCTGGACATTGAAAAAGAAAGTTTCATCCCATCTAGGGCTCAAAGCTAATGAAAAGAGAAAATACACAGTATCAAAATTCCGTTTCATTTATTTTACTTAATATCTGAATTATTGTATCTGCTATCACAAGTCTGAACTGATAAACATTCATTATTTTCCCTAGATTTCTGTGCCAATTTAAATACATGATGAGACTCCCACTGACTCCACTGGCATCTAGGTCATGTCTTTTGTATAGGTTATGGAGCTAAAACTGTCAGAAGGAAGCTCTCAGAATGAAGCAAAAACAGAGAGTTTGGGACTTGCCTACAATATGCAGGCCAGCCACTGTAAGGATTTATCATTTGTTAGCTACATAATACTGTAAATCAAAAGCCTAAGAAAGTTGGTGTCGTCTCTTAGAAGACAGCAAAATGGGACAGCGATAGCCAGAATAAGAAACTCTGTTCAACTTAAATTTTCCTGTAGCTATAACCAGTTTCATGTTTTTGCAAGTTTCTCCTTTTACAGTGTTGGAAGTGAGGCAGGAGCTAAATAAATTAAGGTAGTAAACCAATCACTTCAGTAAAAATACAAAAAGAGGATGCTTTGTCTTGAGCAGTGTTCACTTAGACAGAAAAAGAAAATCAGGGGCTAATTTAAAATAGCCATCTACCAAAAAGAAAAAAGAAAAATAGAAGACTGAGGCACAGAAGAAGGGAGATCACAGGGAACTTTTAGTCTGAGACATCAAGAACATCTAAATGATAAAGGTAAGGGAATGCTTGAAGACAACTACAAAGGATACCCACTTCACCTGTCAAGTAATTAAGGGACTAAGACCTACTAGAAACTTCATATTAGCTCAGTGATGAAGTCACAGAAATTTCTTCTGAAAAAAATGTCTTTAAATTTACCAATTAGTGTACTGGTTTTGGTTGGGATAGGATTAATTTTCTTCATATGAACTCATATGTTACGTGCAGCTTTTGTGTTACCTCCTAAACCCAAGAGTTTTCTCACTTTTGCCCTTCCAACTCTCTCCCCCATCCCAGTGGGAGAGAGTGAGCAGGTGGCTATGTGGGGCTGAGCTGCTGTCCAGAGTGAGCCGGGAACAGCGAGTAAAGAGAATGCATTCCATCTTCCTTCAGGAGAGTGCTACTAACTACGAGAGTTTGTCCTTTCTTAACCTACTAGTCTACAAAAATGGCACATAGCATGAACTTCTGGTATAGATTTTGTGCCAGAAGATCCTGGTCACGAGAGAAATATAATTGCAGTCTCTCTAAGTACGTAACAACTTTCTGGGATGAAAAAATGGTCACTGCTTATAAAGTATTATTATGCTTTGTTCACAGTCAAGAGAATAAGACTAATGCTCACCATTGCTTTTTATAACACTAGATTTTTTTTTCGCTTGATCTTCTGGCACACCATAAATTTCAACGTGCACTAAAGGGTCAGCTTTATTAGACTTCGACAGGTTACTGGGTGGTAACTGATGACCACTGATGAGCTGGAAAATTAAAGTTGTAATATATTGAAATAACAGTAAGAATGACCTTTACACAGTAGCCATATCATAGCCATAGTAGCAAAAACTGTTCTATAAGGAACTACTGTAAGAAGCATATAATAGCCACAAAATGTTATAAAGATACATATTAAACACAATGAAATTAAGAAATGATGCTTCCCATTTATTTTAATTCTTGGCTAATTTCATAGAATCATAGAACCATAGAATGGTTTGGGTTGGAAGGGACCTTTAAAGGTCATCTAGCCCAACCCCCCTGCAACAAGCAAGGACATCTTCAACTAGATCAGATTGATCAGAGCCCTGTCCAACCTGACCTTGAATGTTTCCAGGGACGAGGCATCTACCACCTCTCTGGGCAACATGTTGCAATGTTTCACCACCCCATCATAAAAAAATAAAATAAAATCTGATATGCTTTATATAATAATCATCACATTTAAGTTTTTAGTCAGTAACTAGCCATAAAAATTGAATTTGGTGATCGTGCAAAATAGTAATGTTGGAGGAATCAGTTTCACAATTTTTGCATTTTCTGAGATCAAGCTTATGAATTCCTATTAAAGCTGTGTCTAGCGGACCACCACAAACACCCACAGTGACACAGCATTGTGTTACAGAGTATGCGTAGCAGACTGCTTCACCTGAGGTTCCTTCTCTTTCACAGTTACACATTTCGTAGTCTCCCTGGTGTTCTTCTTAATTTAGCTAGCTACCTGGAAATTTTGCCTCAGATTGCCCTGAAATCTGGCACCCAGCCTAAGAAATGATTTATAAGAGTCACAACTTCATCTGCTTTCTCTCTTTATTTCAGGACACCTAGGAAAGAATAACCATCTGTACAGTAATCTGCTTTTTAGAAATCAGTGTATGGAATGTATCAAGAAAGATATACAAGCCTGCAAGCCTAGGCTCTGATGATCCAGATCTCATGACTAAGCATCAAAACTCATGATACAGATTCTTATTCTCCTGTCAACTATCAAAAAATTCAAACTCCACAAATACTACCTTTTGCTTAGGTATTTTCTGTAACACCTTGCTCCAAGAAAAGATCTAGCCTGAAACACTGAAGAACAATGGTTAGCAAACCCTGATGCTGTCTCCTTTTTCCTAGAAAGTAGCTACTACCTTCACTAGAAAGTTTTTCAAGATGCAAGCACTGATGGACCACACATTTAGAACCAGGGAAGGTTCTTTGACATGCCCTGAATATCATGATGAAAATTCAGCCACGTTGACCAAGTCCTGCTTCCCACTCTCACCCCATTGCTAGACCCTGTTTACGTTGCTCACAGGGTGGGAAAAGAGCAAGCTCTCTTCAGCACACTATGACTCAAATACATAAATCAAATCAGTTTTTGAGACCCAAGGTGAAGCAGACAAACAGAGAGAGTAGTAAATAACACAGTAGGCTCAGAAATTTCCTTATGAAACACCCTGAATATTTGTATTTCTGCTTCAAAGGCTATATGCTTCTTGTTGATGGGAATTGTGGCACATCAGGTTAAGAAGGATATTGAATTTGGTAAAAATGGGCCCTGTGTGATTTTTGTGTTCACTTATGTTCTTCTCTTCATTCATTCATTCATTCACAGTCAGTCTGAAAGATTTAATCCCTAGATGTTTTATATCTTTGCCTTTTGTTGAGTAATTTCTCCATTCATCAATTTAGTAACTCGTCTTTAGCAGAAACCATTTTTCCTTTGAGTCCTGCTCCTGACTCTTCTTGTTTTCAGCCACCATTTCCTGTTTTTTGCTGTGGACTCCGTGGCTGGGGCTCTCTGCACCCTACAGCTAGTGGGATACCATTGTTTTTTGCATCCTGCAGTACCCAGCCTGTTGTCTCAGACTATGTCCTCAGTCTTAAATGCTGCTTTTCTCTTTTCAAACTTCTTCCAAACTCAGACGTTTTCTACCCATTGTCAATGACTTTTTGTCTGTCTCCTGTGTTACAATTGGGGATTTTTCCTCATGCTAATTAATTCCAGTTGTATACAAATAAGGGCTAAAATAACTGATGTATATGCATGGGTGTTTTAAATCATCCACTAATGTCTCTTCATAACTGGTATGCTCGCTGTTAGGACACTAAAATGGTCTTGATTACGTGCATACGTTCTGTAAGTATTTTATAGTTGTTATTAGCTAATCTTTTATCTCCTCTATTTCTCTGAAAGAAACAAAATAGCAATTATACACTAATTTTATGTTCATTAAGTAGCATATATGCAAGCAGTGTACTTTTTCATTGGGAAAAGGTAGTTTTCAAACGAGTGAACAATTATAAAACATCTACTTGACCTCAAAATAAGGGTTTTTCTAACCCATTATTTTTAAATGAGATGTATTTCTAGTATTTTTAAGAAGTAAATCAGATTTTAATTTGAGAGAAGTAGAAATAATTCAAAGTCTTATTGAGTCATCCTGCTTTTTACACTTGTTTGTATCATTTTAGGATTATACTTACAAGAAGCATAAAACTTCCTATCATATCTTTAAACATTTCCATTTGTCAATTAGCATTATAACAGTACGTGTGATATTACTAATACATAAAGAAGTAACATCAAAAGTACACATTTGATTTCTGGGTTTTCCGAGTTCATTCAGTCCCCAAAAATCCCTTTGTCAGCTACACTTGTGACACAGTGCAAGTTATATTTATATATCTGCACACAACACCATGAAAAACAATGTGTTTTTATAAACTCTTATAACTTCTGAACTCCTACATATTTTTAGCAAATGTAAGTGAACTACAGATGGGAAAGCATCCAAGTACCAGTAGATACTATATGTGAGCTTTAATATGTTGTTAAAAAACAGTACTGAATTTCTTAACAACCAGGAATGGGGAAAAAATGAGAAACCAGAAATAGATAACAAATAGATTTAAACTAAATAACCTTTGTTTTAACATTTTATGGAACAAAACAACAATTAACTAAGCTTACCTTTATTGACAGATGCACTGGTTTACTGCATATTCCTATATTGTGTGGGGTAAATGTTGAATTGTGATTTCTCAAGAATTCTGGTTTCAGAACATAGCCACAACCACCATTGTCTATGAATTTTCCATTTTGCAACTCCATTTGTACTCCTGGTGTCTGGAAGTTTAAGGCAACTGTAAAATTAAATAAATATTGATTTTAGTGAATTACAGTTGATATCATTTTATAAAACCCTCTGACAATAATAGCAAAAACAAAAGCAAATGAGATTAAAATATGTATATCTTTTAACTCATACGTAAGATCCTCTTGTTTCTCTTAAATTTAGCAGTATTCAATAATGAATGATTCACACAAAAAAAGAAGTACACGATTTAGAACTGCACTATGTTTTAAGAATTACCATACAGATCTTTTTTTACAGTGCAGTGTGTTGTGTGTTTTCCCTTTTCTGTCTAAATTAGACCTTGGAGAATGAGAAAATGAGAGATCTTTTTTTTCCATACTACATTCACATATTAGTTTCTCTACAGTGGCAAGACACTGCACCCTGAGCCTGCTCACAAAGTTCTGGTGCAGAAGGCAAAAACATAGGATTGTAACTCACCTTAGTTATGGTGCAGAATTCATCACAAAAGCATGTCACCCAGAAGATCAAGAAGCTCAGTTTAGAGTTAGAATATTCAGTGCAAATACATATAAGTTTATAGAAGTAGAAGCAATTTTAAAACTGTTCTTAAATTCATGTGAGCAAACTCTCTTTAAGCCTAATCCTCCAGTACTGGTGGTTATTGTTACTACCTGACAGATTTTCCTTTTCTTGGCAGCTCGAAACATTTTTGATTTGCTGCAGTAGCAATAATAAAATAATACACTTCTCATCAATGGGATATTATAATTTATGAGATAAACCCAACATTGAAATAGACTTGTTTAATGAATTTTTCCCCTATTCTGGTCCACTGGAGATTCCTGTCACATTCAAAATAGAAAATGCACAAGTCAAATCAGCAAAGTGATAACATGACATGTTAAATAGAAAATCATAAAAAGTCATTTACTTGATGGCTTAGTAGGAAAAAAAATGAAGACTTTAAGCAGTACAAGTGACTCATAATAATTCAGGGAGAGGACCTTATTACATGTTCCTATGAGCATTATAATATAACTGTATTGAATGAACGTTTGGCAGAATTCAGAAATTCTTCTCTCATGGAAAATTCAAGAAATTTGGATCTCTTTCACTGCAAAAATTGTTTCTTTGTTCACTGCTTTGATGATCTTTTTAAAAATTCTGTAGTAAATGGCACAAATAGGAACAGATCTGTAGAGTGAAGCAGCTGGTACTACAGACCTAATTGCACTACATATATTTTGGTGGAGTTACTTCAGAAGAGCTCTAGCCTGGTCCCATGACCTCAATACCAATTAATGGCTGAAACACAAGTGCTCCCAGAGAGCATCCTCTATTTCATCTGAAAGGAATCCCATCTGTGCTAGCTAAGATTGCTACATGAACCACCACGCAGTAAGAAGGAATAATTGGGAACCTTGCCTAAAATACCCCCAAACAAACAAAAAACCCCAAAACCAACAGCAACAAAACACAATGTGCACTCCTGCTTTGAACTAAATGCTAATGTAGATGCAGGCATAGATTCTGTGTCAATATGCAAACTTTAAGCTTATTTTACCTTTGACAATTATACTTCAGAATGTTCATATTGCCCATTGCACATCATTGCCTTTTTTAAAGAGGATAAGTATTCTCATGGTATGGTTTTGGCAGTGGTTCACTATATTTCATGACTCAACACACCATCCAGAAACAGACTCAAGTGTTGTGCTTTATGACCCTTGCTGTATCTTAATACATTGATTCAAGTAGAGCAATGATGCTACAGAGCTGCAACTCTGAGGCCCCTTGAGGCCTAGATCCTGACATGATCTGCAGATAACCCAATATCTCTCAGTCCATAGATAATTCCCAGGCCATACTTTCAGAATATGTAGTTTTCAAAGTGTAACAGAAATTAGGCAAATTGAACAGTCATAGCTTCAAATAGTAGCTTCCACATGATGAAACAAATTACATGATTGCACAGAATGAGACTTGCTAAATTTGTCAAGCTTCATAGGCTACTGAGCAGGAAAATCTGATTTAACAACAGAAACAAGCAAAGGAGAATACTTTACATTTTATCATATTAGCAAAATTACTTTTGCAACACAAGTGAAGGGCAATGTTATTATGGGTTGATATCTTCAAACATCAACACTATATTTTTCCTTAATTTAATTTTACTTTAGAATAAGTTAAAAATATACTGAGCAGTAGTTTTACTTTACCTAGTGATTTCCAGATATTGCAAGTTGTAACCTGATTAAGGTAAGTGAATGTGAAATTTTGTATTATATCCTCTGAGATGCATACCTCTACTACAATTGTTTTACAGGGTTCGTAGCTGCTTGGGGCCTCCTAGGACAATACTTTGTGTACTGTTGATGCACAGTTTTTCTTTTTAATCAGATGCTGTTATAACCCTTATACTACTTGAGAAATTACTAAATTCATAAATAAAAACCTACGTTTTCTATTGTCTAGCAGCGTGGTCTCAGCAACGTCTTTCTGCAAGGAAGACTGAATTTCTAACCAGTGTTTCAGTTTAGTTTTGCTGAATTCAAGAAGAGAACTGTTGTCAATAACATGCTTTGTACTGTTTTATGAAAGAGTAGAAATTTAATGCATGTACAAAGAGAGCTTGAAACTGCTGGTTTCTTTTGGAAAGAGGCCCAAATATGCTTACTATGAAACCATCTGAACAGTACATAATCTTAACAGTTTTCATGGGAAAGTACAGGCACCTGAAGTTTAGCACTGTGTAAGTTAAACTTTCTCCTCAGTCCTTCCATTAAACACCAAAAGTATTTTAATATTGGCATCAAAATCAAAACAGCAGAGCAAAACATGGTCTTGGAGGACAACTTGAGTAAAGAAATTCCTCAGTGTGATTCCTGCATCTGAAATGGATCCAAGTCTTCCCGGAAACGTGAAGCTGAATCTCCTTCACATCTGAGTATTTAATCTCATGTCTTGCAAAGTACCAAAGCTACCATGGCTGTCCCTGCTGGCCCCAGGGTAAATAACTTCATATAGCAAATGCAAGTTAGGAAATAGCCTAGCTCCTAAAAGATGAAACAATCCATAATTTCATCCAAACCTCTACACCACAAGCAGTTAACTGAAGTTAGTCCCATAACTAATTGCAGAACTAATCACAATCTAAGTATTCGAATACAGCATCTTCCGTAAGCACTACCATTCAAGACATAATTGATTATTAGACTGAAAACAAAAAGCTTTCGAAAACCAAAGTGAGCAAAATGAGTTGAGGAAAATTGCATGTCTTTTGTCTGTGATGCTGCCTCTGAATTAATATTCCTATTGAGATGATTTTTTTAAATTGTCATTTTAAAATTTTTATTCTATGCTTTCTGGTTCTATTAGCTATATTATGACCATAAGGTTTAATACATTTTCTGCATTTAAAAGGGAAGAGTTTAAAATGTATAAGCACACATTTGTCACCAATTTTTCTTAAAATAAGTTACTTAATTGCATTTTATGACATTTGAAATCCATTTCAAAATTTCTGAATTTTATGCAATCTCCAAAAACATCATATGCCAAAAGCACTCATTGCCAATGTTGCCGTCTCTGTGATTTACTTCACTCATTTGAGTCTGAAGAGATTTAATAGATCACACTTTCAGTCCTTTGATCAGTCTTGTTGCCATCCTCTCTGCTCTTTCCAATTGTCTGTATTTTTTAAAAGGGGTGCTCACAATGAATGCAACGTATCTTCTCTGCCTGCCTGATACATACAAAAGTTGAACTGAATTCCATACAGGAGATTTCGATAGGGAAATACTACGAAAACAGGGCCATATCCTAATGATCTGGTGTGTTCTGTCATTGGTTATGAGATGATCTTTGTGATCGGATTTGAAGACACTGCTTTCATTCTACATTAGCACTCCCAGCTGGGCATTGTCTATCCTTTCTTCTCACATCCAGGTCACAGCTGCACCCAATCCATCACAGCCCAAATTTACAGAAGACCTTATGTGGCTGGGTAGTCCACATTACTTTTTTCAAAGGGATGTAGGTGGTTTTTAAATTTCATCCACAGCCTGAATACAGGGGATGCTAACTGCGTATGAGTTTATTTAAAATGTGGGTGAAAAGGGAGAATATTCAGTCCTCAGATTACACTAAAAATAACTGAAGACATCTGCAGGAATGATAAACTGTAACATGATGACAAATTTTTGCCTGTTATATATGAGGAAGCAAGCATTCATTCAACAGAAGCAGCAGACACAGGAGGAGGATCTCTAATATGTAGTAAACAAATTACATCAAACTAGAATATGATAATACCTTCATCATCTGAATAATAAATATAACACTAAATTCTAAGACCTGTGCAAATATTAACTATCACAATATCCTCAAGTACAAATAATATTTCCCTTTCAGTATATTTAAAGTATTATTCAAGCTAATATGCAGTCTGATGGAATTTGTGTAACAGAAATCCAACAGATATTACAGTACCCTTCTCACTGACCACAGATATAAGGAAGATAATGTGCTCTATCACAAATGGTCAGAACATGTAACTTGGAAAAATGGTGGAACAGTCTGATTTTTAAAGACTTTTTTTTGTCTGGGTCTGGCTGAGAAACTAGAAAGACCTGCAGCATAATTAAGACTCTGTCAAATTGCAGCAGCGTCCTTGGGCTGCTCTGAGCCTGAGTATTACTTGCAGCCCTGGTCCTGTCTTGACTTGTCACTCTGATCCACACTGCCATCTCTGGATACTTGTTAATTCAGACTTGTGGACATACTGTCCAAAGGCAGTCTTCTAAGTGTCCTCAGCATCCCTTTTGCCTTTGGCTTTATGAATTTTTTAAATATTCGTGCAAGTTTAGCCCTCTTGCCAAACCAGGAATAGGTGAGAACCCACTCAAACTTTATGAATAAGGACTTAAGGTCTATCAGAAAAAAAAAAAAAAAAGTAGAGAGTGTTTTGTTCCCTTACAACACAGAGCAGACTTAACTGGTTAGTATAAATTTTGGCATAAAAACTGCCTCTCATCTCTATTCCTCTCTTTACAGAATAAATTAAAGCTTTAGATATTCATACTCCAAATTTTATTAAGTGTAATTATAATTTCTGGCTTTGCTTATCACTGACGCAATTTGAAATGGATGCTCTCATTCTACAGAAAATTTACGAATGACTTACAACATGAGGTATCCTGCCGTAGTAAGAGGAACTGCTCTTCTGAGAACTGAGTAGCACGCATAACTGTCTGACACATCATGCTCAGCATGTGCAGGCAGCCTATCCTTATCATGTTTAAGCCAATTCAATACTGTTGTTCTAAAGATACTTTCATTAGAAATGTTAAGAATTCAGTCATTCTACTGTTCATAATTGCTGACATTGTTCCTACTTAATTACAAGTAACTCTACTGGAAAAAAGATGTCAAGCGATTAAAAACCATCCGTTGTCCAAGTATATCTGCAACTGGCTTCAATTAGGGATCCTCTCTTGTGAGCTTCTCATGGGAAAAGTACATAAAGCATTTCTGATAAACTGTCAAATCTAAAATCTAAATTGATTTTTGCTGTTTAATTGATGTGTCAGTCTGAAAGTTACACTTCAGTGTAAGTCTGAGCATCTTTTGGTTGTCATTTCACTTATTTCACACCTGAAACAGATAAATACTTTCCAAATTAATTTTTAAAATTTGCTTGCTGTGTGCTTCTTCATAGAACAGTGTATATTATCAGATTCCCTTTCCTGTTTTAGTCTGGGTCTCTAACACAGGGTTTAGAACAAGATCAGCAAGGAGTTCAGACACATTTGTGTCCCTGAATTTTTTTCTGTCTTCTTTACAATTGACTAGATTTCAGATAAATTATTTAGTATTCTATTAGTTGTCTACAGTTGTGGATTTAGTGAAGATGGCTGGAAAAATTAATGATAAAATGAAAATTCTGTATTTTTTTGCTTTTAAGTGAAGTTCCAGTATCTGGTACACACCCAAAAAAAAAAAAACCTGCCTAAAAGGAAGCAGGCTCCAGAGTAGCCTAAGAGCTTTGTCATAAACCTGGCAGTTAGAGATATTCCTGCAAGAGAAACATGAAACTTTTATTCAAAACACCTCCCAGCCCTTGGAGCCATTCCAAAGGAAAGGTGAGTTTATTTAGGTAGCTTCATATATTAGCGTGATATTGTCCCACCTAACTTGCAGATATCTACACTTGAGTTAGCTGCCCCACTACAGCTAGTGAGGAACTAATCAATGAAGTTTAAGGGACAATGTAACCAAAAATGGGTCCATATTTTAAGTATGAGATTAATCATATCCCTGGGGTCTGCAATTCTAAAAGCTGTCCCATTGGGCTGTGGACTTATGGGAGCAAAATTAAGTGGTGAAGTAATCTTTTTTGGGGGTTCCATAAACCATGATGGCCATGTGGCCTATTACAGCTGTGGATTTTTTTCCAGCTACATGACTTGTCAATAACAAACACACTTTGTTTGGCATCTTAGTATTATCTTTCCACAACACACTATTCAACAGTCTTTGGTAAGATTTATGTCAGTTGTGCAAGATCTAGATTTGACTTCCTAAAGATGATTTTTGGATTGTTAAAACCATTTTAGGAAGACAGCAATAATATAGGTATTGAAACTTGCACCTTTTCTGTAGCTGACCAATGATGACTAATCCTGTCCTTGAAACCTCAACAAGAGGGAGCGGCCAACCAAGGGATACTTTTCTATGCCTTCTTGTTTCATTCTTCCAGGGCATTGCTTGGCTTGGGAACTAGCAGAAAATCTTTCCCGTCTTTCTTACAACACATTCTCCATGAGTTAACTGTGGGATAAGGCCACAGAAATCCCAAAGAAAAAATGAGCTCTAGACTGGAAGGATAGCTGTACAGAAGAGTCTGGGTATGCTTTTTCCATGAGATGTATGACGTGTCAGACTCATCCCATGCCTTTGGGCAGAAGAGGTGTTTTAGTCTGGGACAAAATCTAGAGCCCATTTCGGAAAGATAGCTGAAGCTCCATTTAATGGCTGGAGACATCAGTGTGACCTGGACAAGCTGGAGAGTTGGGCAGAGAGGAACCTGATGAAGTTCAACAAAGGCAAGTGTAGGGCCATGCACCTGGGGAGGAACAAGACCATGCACCATATACAGAGCTGCTGGAGAGCAGCTCTGTGGAGAAGGACCTGGGAGTGCTGGTGGACAACAGGCTCACCATGAGCCAGCAATGTGCCCTTGTGGCCAGGAAGGCCAATGGCATCCTGGGGTGCATTAAGAAGAGTGTGGCCAGCAGGTCGAGGGAGGTGATCCTCCCCCTCTACTCTGCCCTGGTGAGGCCACATCTGGAGTGCTGTGTCCAGTTCTGGGCTCCCCAGTTCAAGAGAGACAGGGAACTACTGGAGAGAATCCAGCAGAGGGCAACAAAGATGATGAGGAGACTGGAGCATCTCTCGTATGAGGAAAGGCTGACAGACCTGGGTCTGTTTAGCCTGGAGATGAGAAGGCTGAGAGGGGATCTCATCAATGCTTATAAATATCTAAAGGGTGGGTGTCAAGAGGAGGAGGCCAGACTCTTTTCAGTGGTGCCCAGCCACGGGACAAGGAGCAATGGGCACAAACATGGGAAGTTCCACCTGAAGGTGAGGAAGAACTTCTTTACCGTGAGGGTGACGGAGCCCTGGCACAGGTTGCCCAGAAAGGCTGTGGATTCTCCTTCTCTCAAGATATTCAAAACCCTCCTGGATGCATTCCTGTGCAGCCTGCTCTGGGGGCACCTGCCCAGGGTGGGTGGACTAGACGATCTCCGGAGGTCCCTTCCAACCCCTACCATTCTGTGATTCTGTGACTAAGAATTAGGCTTTTAGATGCAGAATGAACAAAGATCAAATGTTGTGATATATCTGTCTTTTCCATGTCATCGGCAATATTTAGAGTTATCTGCAAGATTTTGAGGATCACAATACTAGATTAAGAGTGCTCACTTAGTATCTAACTGCAATAATGTACACTGCAAAAAGCTTTGAGATATTCTAATAACCTAAGTGGATGGAAAAATAAAAACATTAAAGCATGCCACTTCACAAAATTTCATTAGAAATTCAAGCAACAACAATTCAAAGCTATAATGTAATAAAGTTTGTTTCAGATGTTACATTAGCTGTTGAAAAATGCCATGTTATAGAAAATCCTTGCCTTACACTTTTGTTGGTATGAAAAAATTTCCAGTAAAAATAGTAACCAAGAATATAAATTTTCATGCTGAAAAACTAATTAAATCTATAAGAAAAAGTAGTGCTCCACCATCTTTTAACAGGAAAGCATGTGGTTTTCCTTAAATTCAATTTCATTATTTTATAAATTCCTTTACTAAATCTGACATGCCATCAAATATTCTAAAATGTATAGTGTTCAGTGAGATTGTGAGAATATCTAAACTTCCCATGATAAAACATAATCTCTTTATTTAGGGAAAAAAAATAGAGTCCAGTTGTCTCCAGTTTTGCCATTTGTCCAGCAAGAAGGGAAAATACAGTTTCACAGAAAACATACAACAATCAAAAATCCCAAAGTAAGTTAGTGATCCTGTGCCCTGTTTAGGAGGTTTTCCAAAGTCTGCCTCTTCTTTCAGTTTTCACTCACTTAGAACCCAAGCAAGGTTAGATTTGATGGTCGTTTTAAGTTGCACAGGTGAGGCATACCAAGACCTAGATAAGTGAGTTTCTTTTCCCTACGTAGCTTGAGGTTAAATCAGAATTGGTTAGAGAACTCTTTATTACTCAGCTTTTGATGCAATATTTTTTGCAATATTATCATACACAAGATTTAGCCACAAAATAGATGTGACAAAATTGCCGAGCTGCATTTAGATGTCACAGCCTAGAACAAAACCTACAATAAGAAAAAAAAACAGCATAAAAGTAGTGGAACCTTCACAGTAGGGTATGAATTTTCATGAGTGCTCCAGAAAACATATGCTCTATATAGCCTCTTCTAAAACAAAATTCTGTACCTGCCATACCATGGCTTTCTCATATAACTCGTGACATGTTTTGTTCATTCCTGTGGATTGCTTTGATACATGGATAAAGTTTTCTACTGTATGCAAAGGATATTCAAACATATTCAAAGGATATTCAATCATAGTCATACATATTCAAAAGGACATTTAAGTCTTTTTATTTTCATTGAGGTTTTCTTTTTGTTTATCTTTTTGCTCTGTTTTTCTGTCAATATAATATCTATTTATTTAAATAACTGCACTGAATTTTCTTTCCCCACATAAATCTTTACATTGTTTTATTTACTAAATAAAAAGGAGAACTAGATATGCCAAAATAGGTCTTTCCAGTGCCACATTGCAGTTGTATGATGGAAGCAGACTAATTTTCCCAGACTATAAAAAGTTATTGTAAGTATTTTTTTCCATAAGACCTTTTTGTTCACAAAACCTACCCTGTTCTTACGAGTCTCAATTTTCAGAGAATGGACACTGAATGCACAGTGATATCCAAAAGCAATTTTGTGGAAAATCTGTACTTTTTACTGTGGTTTTTAACTTGCCTTCTTCTGGAAATTAGTTTTATAGAATTACATAATTCTTGTCCTCAGCCCCAACAAATCTTGAGCCTCTTGGACCATTGTCATAAGGCTCCTCCAAGTTAATATGTTCCAATGAATTTAGAGAAAATTGCTGGCAAGGTACAGAAGAGAGCACTGTTTTGGGTCTATTGCGAAGGGAAGTGAAGGAATAACTCAACTCTCATCATTTACATGATGCAGAGGCCTGGCAGGGTTTATTATACGTAGATTTGAACAAAACCTATATATTTTTGTTGCCCAGCCAGACAGTTATGGATATTAGAGGAACTTAAAGGTATATGAGAAGCGTAAGCTAGCAGATATGGGGAGGGTGAAAGGAGCTGAGGAAGAGGAATAGGTGACATTGGAGAAATTTGAGACGCTCATGAACAGTTTCAGGAAAGTGGTAGAAAGGATCTGGAGGGATTACTTCCATGCATGGGATGCAGAGTGCAATGGCAGGGAGACAAGGAGGGTATACGGGCTGTATGGACACAGGATAGACACAAAAGTTTAAAAATCTGTGTTAAATCAGTGGAAGGACATCAGCAGAAGATTCACTGAGTGGAGCTTTTGGAGTTGCATTGTGAAGTGCAGTTATATTTGTGCCAAACAGTTATCTAAAATAGATTAGGAAATCGAGACTAGATCTGACATGGCTTGGAAATAATATATGTGGAGAATTGCTTATCATCAGCCTATTCCCATGACAAAAATGTTTCTGTAAATGAAGATGCAAATGATGTGACCAAGAGGGCAGATCTAACCACTTCCTGCATATTTTTAATTCTTTCAGGAAGGGGCCAAAAGCCCTTATACAGCAAAAATCATATGTTTTGTATACTAATGTTTAAAATTACTTTTCATTAAAGTATACTCTGAGTCAACAGTCAATGTAGTCATTTTGAAAGACTTCGGTCCTGTTTGAGATCTAACAAATGGATATTCTTTACAGAGCTCAGTCTGGAGATTTACAGGCTAGAAAGAAAACTAGTAAACTGCAGTGTGGATAAGCCTGACAGATTAATTCAATTTTAAACTAAGGGCCTCTGGCCAGCATTTCCTCTAAGCATGAAATAAACTTAGTAGTTTTTAATAGCAATGTAGATGATAGTATACAGAAAGTGCACCCCCAGGTAAATAATCCAGAAATAGAATGACATCAGCCTAAATGAGAATCAACCACAAGAACAGGACATAATCAAACCAATTTCAAGTGGTATGGTAATGGTGAGATATTTCCAGCAATAACCTAGCCCAAGTCCAAATCTGTACTATAAATAACTACTCATAATGACAAAAACACGAACAAAATTTATAATAACTAGTTATTTTTTTACTCCTACTGTAGTTGTAAAACTATACGTCAATACAACAGTCAGGATGGGAAGCAGGATTTGTAACAATGAGAGAATTACAGGAGGCCTGAGTACATTTTAGTTTTTTCACGGAACAGTCAGCATTGAGCCGTCAAATTCACTCAATCTCCCTAGTCGTTGTTTCCCACATTACCTCAACATGTGACACTGACAGCTTGGCGTAGCTTGGGGTGGGGACAGCCAAGGATAAGCAATTTAGTCTTGGGGATGTCCTCTACCACTTGTGGTCAGGGCCACAGATCGGAACAGCAATCTCTCAGCAAAAGCTGAGGCATGGTGCTCCTTCCAAGTTCATTAACTGTAGGACAGTACTTGGGGATACATTGGTGGGGTTAAACAATAAATCATATGCATGTGCATGATTGATTGGAAATCACACTGTTAAAAAAAATTCTGAGAAGGTAACTTGAAAGAGAAGATATTTTGGGAACCGAGAAAGGAAGCAAGTGAAAAAGGAATCACAGAATCACAGAATGGTAGGGGTCAGAAGGGACCTCCAGAGATCATCTAGTCCAACCCCAAGCCTGGAGCAAGGGCACACATTAGCTACAAGACCCTACAGGCAAAGTCCAATCTGTGCCCACCTCTCTATGAGTGTGTATAACAAGGTGAGATCACACTTTCACCTCTCAAAACTGGGACCCTACAGTAAACTGCTCTGCTTACCCCACAGTCTCCTTCAGGTGGCCTTGGTATAGAATCAGAATAAAAGAGAAAGTATATGTATGGATGTAAAAAAACCTATTCTGTACTTTACCTAAGGCTGAAGAAAGTGTAGCAGACTGACACAGAAAAATATTCTGTAACTGAGAAAGTTTAAAACTGAAGAACAAAATGATGAAGGCAAGACTGCCTCTAAAGCTATTAAAAATGGGAAAGTGCTTACAGGTGAGAGGTTTTTAAAATCCTGCTGAGTACAGAAGTCATGTTTATTTTTAACAACTTCAAGTTAAAAACTATCTTGAAATGAAGAGAAACAGAAGTTGTTATTTCATTGCTCAGGGAACTACTATGCTTTATACTGGAAATTAAGATGCTAAACTTACATTGCCTCTATACAGCCACTGGAGACTCCCAGCAGCTCCCAGCTGTCTGTACCTGGGTATTCTGCTGACCAGGAACATTTGAGTATTTCTTTGCAGTAGCATATCATAATCTGAGAATTCTTGGCACCAATATTAATTGTGCCCACAACTCCTGCACCTGTGCCACTCCAGGTACACAAACCATTGAAAACCCACATAAGGCTTCCATTACTGTATAAAAATTCCTAAATCACACATACACATCTTCCCATCACCTCTTCTAATTCAGTAGGGCTGTAGGGCAACCTTAGGAAAAAGCAAATGCGATTGCATTCCAACAACTCCCACCTTTAGTTAAACAGGCAGCCACTTCTATTCCATTGCTAACTACGAAGTAGGTGTCAAGAGTGCTAGACCTCAGCTGAAAAAGATTTTTTTTAAAAAAGATAAATAGTAAGAAAAGAGAAAAAAGAAAAAAAAGGAAAAAGAAAAAAACCAAAAGAATAAGGAGATATCGTACCCATTTTGTCTTATAAATGTGCTCTCTTTATGCCTTAGCCACAGCTGACAAATAAGCATGGAGGTTATGGAATTTGATTAATACATCATGCAAAAAAATGTAATGTATTTTCATTTTCTTGAAAGGTATATTGCATTTTGTTTTTCTCACAGTGCGGTCCTTAATGTATAGCATGCTTTTACCTCAAAAGCTAAGGTAACATAGTTACAATAATAATTTCAGCCCCAAAAGACTGGCAGTAAAATATAAATTATCATTTAGACTCTCCTTACAGACACCCACAGATAAATATCATAGAATTATTAATAAAAAAGGAGATAATATATCAAGAAAAAGAAGAAAATTCTGTTTTAGCTCTGGAAAGGTGTTTATATATGTGCTTTTGCTACACTGTTTCATAAGATAAAATCATGCTTTCATTTTAGTCTTGGGGCTCGGAGTAATATAAAATAAGGTGCAAAGCTTAAAAATGTGGTATTCTTCTTGGTAGTGTTTTTTATATCACAATAGAAAATAAAAGCTACTTTAAAGAAATGAATGAATTATAAAAAACTGGAATATTTGGTATAAGATACAGCTATTTAACCAAAAGTTATATTTATAATTAGTTAGGGCTTAATCATAACTAATTAAAAAAAAAATAGATGAAAATAATATTCCCCTTCATTATTATATACCAGAATTCCTGGATGAAAAATTACTAGGATATGCAGACTGAAGAAGAAGTTCAGATAACACAAAATGAAAGTGATGCCACTGAGGGAAAATATGTAACTTACGTAACACAAAGAAGTCCTATAGAAAGGAAAACCTCTTGTATCTGTACAGTCTCTGCAAAATCTGGAATGCAACAGTCTCTGCAAACATACATACCCATTTGACACCCCACATTCCAGAACTCTTGAGGATTGTAGTTCGAAGAGGTCGCTCTTGTTCCTTTGGGGTAGATTCTTGTAATGAATCTTGAAGTATGTGAAATAAACTCTTTAGCTGAAAAAACAGAATTATAAAACCTTGTCAAGAAAAACTTTATTAATAAAGAGATTCTATTTGAATAAATAATAATAAAAATAGAACAATCTGGTCTAGTAATTTTTTTCTTTTTACACAATGAGTCTATCATATAAATGTATTTCTGTTTTAGGACATTTTCATGCATGTTAACATTAGTATATGGGCCATTCTGAGATACGGCTAAAATCCTATTTTAAAACCTAAGTATTTTGTGTATATTTGAATCTGATTTCTGTGTATAGTGCAGACCTTCACAGAAATATTCTGATTTTTCACCTCTTTGTTAGGTAAATATATGATTTTCACACTAAAGCTCACTGTGTTCTCATGGTAAATTAAAAGGCAAATCCAAGAAATTGATCAAAAAGCCCACTCCTTCTTTAATATTTCAATAGGAAATAAATCATCCCAGGATGATCTTAGCTTGATTGCTGTTTTGAGGTTTAAATAAAATGACTGAATAATCCCAAGACCAGTGAACAACACATTTCTAAAAGACACTTAATTGTTTTCTTTATAATCTTCAGAAGCTGTTAACTATTCAAGTTTATTATCTTCCTCCTAGCAGTGTTCCCTCCCACAAAGGCATAAACTACACAGATGTGGAAAACTTTAAGACAACTTCTATCTACATTATTCCTGTTTAGCAATTAAACAGAAAGCTTTTCATTCCAGGGTCATCATTCTGATCCTTTCCATCCTCCCCTCGCTCCTTCTCTTTTTTTTTTTTCTTAACAAAACTAATTTTATGATCACCAGATTGCTAGAGCGACCAGCGAGGAGTCTGAGTATGGATAGCTGGCAAAAGCCTACTTGTTTCATGTCTTTCCGCACCATTCTGGTACTGAATACGCAGGCCTGTGGCAGACTTCATTCTCATGGTCAGTGATCACTGTTCATAACGTTCCCTTAAGGCTACTGGCAGACAGCTGGAGTTAAAACCGCAGAGGCTGCACTGTATTGGCTGCACCAAATGGAGACGCTCCAACACAGAATGAGTTTTGAATAATCCAACTTGGCTGATATGAAATATGTGGTCCAATGGAGCAAACTGTTACGGGATTTATTCATTCTGTCAGTGCAGATTCTCTTATCTGCAGTTACCATCAAAGCCAGGGGTACTGCATGCCCAGCTCCACTGAGTACTACAGACCATACATGGGTGGGGTGAAAGCCATTCCACGTTTTCAAGTATTGACTGCAATGTCTAAATTATTTGATGCAGAAAACAATGAAGCAAAAGGTATTAATACACTTTGTATGCTATGTCATTTGTTCTTATAAAAGTCCATGAAATTAAAACACAGCTAAATTTCAATTTTCCTCACAAAACCAATGGAAATATAAAAATACAAGGCAAATGACAAGATATTTCTAAAACAATGTTATAAAAACAACCAAATAAAATAGGTCAGCATATGTTTCATAAAATTCTAACCCTTCCAATGCCTAATCAGTGAACAATAGCAACATTGTAACTTTTATCATCTGATTAAATCAAAAGAAATTACCTGAATGTTTTACAAATTTTCGTGCTTGAGCCTCTCCAATTGAATTATTTTCATAGCACTTCTGATTAGCTAGGGAATGCTCAAAGCTCACAAACTTCGTAGATTTGGTATAAACCACAAGGTCTGACAACGCCATGGCAACTTTTACCTTCTTTATCTAATAATCATGATATAAAATGATGGAAGAATAAAAAATCACAATAACACATATTTCATTATTATTGTTGTTATTATTATTATTAACAATTCAGAAGAAACTGTCATTTTGGATGCATAAAATATGGGAAAACATGACACAATTAATCAATATTTGAGGTTAAAATATGACTGTTGACAGTGAGAGTTGATCCAGTCAGAGACAATTAAGGTTATTTATTGTCTCTATGTTCATCATAGCAAGTG
>VZSC01008720.1:211912-237596 GCA_013398225.1 Steatornis caripensis
CCAGGGCTTTTTCTCTTAAACTGAGATACTATAAGATGTCTTCATCTTACCTAACATGAACTTGTGAGCTAATCAGTGGTAGTAACCAGCAAAGAGCTGGTGGTGTTAATAATGTTTACATTCCATTAAAGATTTTGAAGGCAAACTCTTATTTGACAAACTACAAGTTCATTAATTATTCTGAGGCGATGATGTCCCATGAGGAACAATAGGACCCTACAGTCACAGAACTCCTGAATAATACAACTCTCTGGACATGCAACTAGAACTCTACATGTAGTTGCATGCATAAATCCAGAACAGAACAAATAGGGGAATGGGAATTGTTCAAAATCTCCAAGATAGACCGGTGGACCATGGGAAGAAACAGCTAACTCTGTCCTTCAGCATCGGGACCTGCTATGAGAGTTCATGCACAGCTTCAGGAGGACCTGACACCAACAAAGCAGTTGAGCAGCTTTATCTTAGATCTATTGTTGGTATTGAGCACCTGGGACAAGCACAAGACTTGAAAGCGAAAAATGCAGGTGCAGTTTAGGACGGGACCACAGGGAAGTGTTGCTTTTCAGTTGAATAGTAAAATACGCTCCAGTTTGGAGTGTCTTGTAAGAACCAGGAAAATTCTGAAACCTTGAGCTAAAACGTATTATTTCAAAATATATTGCTTTATGTAATTTGAAAGCCTAGCTTTTAATTTTAGTCTCTATTTTAAGATAATATATTCCTTAGTTTTTAAAAAAAAACTGGCATACATCTATATGTTTTCTGAATTCAGTTGAGACAAAATTACCTTTGCTTTTTTTCGAGGTGGGGATGAAGGTCTATACTGACTTTTTCTTTTTGAGGAACCACTCCTTGGGCAAAGAGGCATTTTTTCATCAAGCGTATCGTCGTCAGACACATTTTCAAAATCAGAAACTTCCCCTGTCTCACCATGACTGTCAAAATCTCTCCTGAGCATACTTTCTTCAACTGTTCCAACTTTTTTATTTTTTACCAGAATTTTGAATTTTAATGCCTGTGGAAAAGAGATTAAACATTAGTAAGTAAGTAGAATTATGTATGGATTAACTGTAGGTTTTCTTATCTAGGTATTGTTCAATCCATGTTCAAAGCTGTTTATTAAATATAATGGAGTGAGGTAACACAACGAAATGAAGATAGATATCAGTGAGGCAGAAGTCAAAAGCAAGCAAAGCAAACAGAATCTGGGGTTCAAAGTACACAACAGAATGTGAATATCTAACCCCATGACAGGAAAAAAGGTTCTCCACCACACAGATACACAGATGCTAAAACTGTAAGCAAGATTAAAGTAGGAAGTTAAGTCAATGCCAGTGGTGATGGCCAGGTAAGACACAGGAGGCATATTTTTTCACTATTCATGAATTCATTTTTATATACAGACCTACAGATGTGTATCTAATACTAACTTGAAAATTGTTTTAGCTATCATTGCAGCTGCTGGAAATTTGTTACCCTATTTGATTAGTGCATTTGTGCACATCGGTCTAGCATACCAAATTAAAACTTTTGTTGTTACGTCATTATACAGTGGATTCTCATGCTGATCTTAGCTGGTCAGGGAAATTAAGAGGGTTTGGTAATTTGTTGCCTAAGCAGTTTCTCTATTTTAAAATGGGCATGTTTCAACTTCCATAAAATAGAATGTAGGGAAAAAATCATTAAATTTTGTAATTGCTAATCAGATGGCTTTCATCTATGCACTTGAATCCTATGAGTATAAATTTCACTCAATTTATGAAATATTATTCATAGTAAAACAGCTGTTATGTAGCAAACATTCACCTCTACCTCTGTACACAGGAACTGCCAGTGAGTAACAGGGCTTATTTAGGTTCTTGGATAAAGTGATCGACAAAAATATTTCTTAAATTTCATATGCACTAGAGAAAAGAAAGGCTGTACTGCTGGGAAGGTTACAGAAACAAGGAACAAATACTTACACATTGAATAAAAGATAACTGTAATATTGTATTATTAGGTTTTGATTAAGTAAATATGAAACGAATGAATGATAGAAACATATTTATAAAACCAAAGCTTTATAATAGAAGTTAGAGCCATAAGCAAAGAAATAGACATTCTGTTTAATTACATTGCAATCTCCATTGCTGATAATCCCCTTATCACTTCAGATCTTCTATTAATAGTTTGCCAGTGTGCCACTGGAATGAGATATCCTACGTTTAATATCTATCAATGCCATACTAGTGTAAGATTTGATTAGTCTCTCTGCACTGCTGATTCAGAATAAGGAAGCCCTTTAACATTTCCTTCATTTCTTATTGATGTACTCATTTTTTTTCTGTGATATTTTTAGAAAAGTTTTAATATGAGAAATGCTACTCATATTTTTAGTGAGTTCTGATTTTTCCTTTGCATCTTCACATTTCCCAATAATTTAAAGTAATTCTATCCACTTCTGGTCTTGTATTTTTTTATTCAAAGGCAAGATTTAATTCTACAGATTAAAATAAAGACCTGGTATACAAGGGAAGGAAAACCCTTATATGGATATATTACTGCCTCCTACATGTAAACTCACACATGGTCCATGTCATCATATAAAAATGGGCCACGGATGTTTTAAGCCAGATATCTTCTAAAATTCTGTTTATGAACTGTTAGCAAAGACATAAATACCCTGAGGTAGGACAAACATTTCTTTTTTTTTTTATAAAGACAACATTTTAAAATCACAACTCTCTTTTCAAAAACAGTTACAGAAAATACTCTAGCAAGAAGAAATTTTGCTATTTTTTGTCCACAAGCAGATTCCAGTAGCAGTTAAATCACTAAAAGTGAACGATGAACTGAAAAGACATGCTATGGATTTTGAGTCTGAGCTTCAAACAGATCTTCAAAAAACCCAAATCAGTGACAATGTAAAATCAAAGTTGTTTAACTGGTAATCAGCAGTGCTAAACACACGGCATCTTTTTGTACAAATGTCTAAATCTTTATAGCAGATAATGAGATGAAAGTCTGAACATTCACTATGACTTCTCTTTTGTAGTTTAAATATAAAATACAAAATATTTTAAAAATACACATTTTCTACATACTTACATACAAACTGTAAGGATACTAAAAAAATTAAATACGTAAAACATAATAGATCTGCTGCTCATGGTTCAAGAATCCACAACAACTCAGAGTCAGACAGTAGCAAAGGCCAGCAGGCACACAAGGTGATGCAGGAGCTGAGGGTGACAGCAGGGCAGGCATGGGGCAATAACATCACCAAGCAGGGCAACAAGAAGACA
Source organism: Steatornis caripensis (assembly GCA_013398225.1). Taxonomy (NCBI): domain Eukaryota; kingdom Metazoa; phylum Chordata; class Aves; order Caprimulgiformes; family Steatornithidae; genus Steatornis; species Steatornis caripensis. The sequence continues at coordinate 215,203 of VZSC01008720.1, forward strand.
AGGAGAGCAGATCCAGTGATGGTAGGCAAGTTCAGAAAGCAGTCCAGCTACTGCCAGAGAAGTCATGAGGCAGGTCCAAGGCCAAACCAGGAAGCCATGTCATATAAATACAGAACGGCTGAGTTTGGAATGGACCCCTGGAGACCATCTAGTCTAACCCCCTTGTTCAAAGCAGGGTCAATAAAAATTATGTCTGTGTCCAGTCAGGTTTTGAGCACCTCCAAGATGGAGACTCCATAATGTCTCCAGGCAACCTGCTCCAGTGCCTGACCACCTTCACAGTAAAAATCCTTTTTCTTATGTTTAAACAGAAATTCTTGTATCTCAGTTTGTTCCCACTGCCTCTAGCCATTTCATTGAGAAAAGTCTGGGCCCATCTTTCTTTTCCTAAGATAGAAGACCCAGATAACACTACCCCGTCTGCTGCAAGGGCATGTTGCTGATTTATGGTCAACTTCTCTACCAGGACGCTCACGTTCTTTTCTGCAAAGTTGCTTTCCAGCCAGTCATCTCCCAGCCTGTGCTGGTGTATGGGACTGTTCCTACCCAGGGGCAGAACTGTCAGTAAGGCAAGGCCAGAACAGCAAGTTGCAAGAACAGGCACTACATACTCACAGTGTAGCTCGGGCAAGGACCAAGGACAAGAGCCTGAGCTTAAAATGCAGCTCCCAAGCCAACGTATGAGGGTGCATATACGGAAGCCCCAGATGGGGGCACTTGCTCATAATTTAGCTCTTTTCATGTAAGTCTGGGCCAAGGCTAAACAGCTATGCTTTATCAGAGATGACGCTATACCTAGGCAACTAAACCTCTGGTGGGTGGGTTGGAAGGGAATCCACAGAATGATTACAGAGAAAGATGGTTACATGTTGGTCAGGATAATTAATCAGGTGTCCTCAGGCCCTCATGCACAAACTCCCTACCACAGTTCACTGTTCCAAGGAGACATCCAAGAAGGATCTAATTTTTATACACTATATAAACTATCAACCTAAGACCTACCTGGTTGATGATATAAAGTATAGCAGTGTTTTGCTTTTAATTACCTTATAAACTTGCCCTAGAATACAGGGAAGTTATTAACAACAGATAAGTGACTGTTACATGTTCAATAAATTTCTGGGGAAGCCAAAATGTTCCCTCAAAAGACTGTAGAGTAGAGCACAATGCCTAGAAATAACGTAGGAATCAGACAAGACATCTTTAAGTTCTCACTAAAATGTAGAGAATCCAGAAATTTTATGATAAACAATACCGATTTTCTTATTTTTGAAATCACGAAGGCATGCTACATTTTCAACACCTTTTTCTCATTTTTGTAAAGAACAGATGCCATAGACAGATTGCAAGTCAAAAGAGTGAACTGGAAATGTTTTTAACTTGCTAAGAAGCAAAGATATCCAAAGACTTGTGTTCCAAAGACCTGGTTGAGACATTTGCATATGTGGCTTATAGGTCAAGAAAATAGGAACAAACCTCATCACTGAAGCAAACAATTAGATATGCTAAAGCAGTCTTGATCTTGAATTTCTGAGTGAAAACCTTCATGATCTACTTTTTCAATAACAAGAAAATGAGACTATAAAACCCTATGAAGATATGGGAGAGGAAAATTTAGAGATGATTAGACTGAAAACTGAATCATATAGCCACAGCTTAATTGGACTTACCCTTTTATCAGATGTTACAGATAGTTAGTAAGAACCTATTTGTTAGAGATTATAGACAGTCAGGTACAACCAAGTTTCGAAAGTTTCTCAGTGAGACAAGTCTTTATAGAGAAAGGAAGAAAGTGTAGTAACAGCATGAATGTCTTGGACATACCCGCAAATGTTATATCTAGATGTTGAAGACTGTGGTACTTCGTTCACCCAGACTGGTGGATTCTGGGAAAACAGTGACTATTCTCAGAAAACAGTGACTGTATATGGAAAGCTCCTTTGCAAATTGAGTAGATACAGGTGAAGAAAAAGGTGAAGGAGGAGACCTGGCTATGGGGTTAGTTGGTTTTCCCCCTAATAGTAGGATGTAAAATGTCCAGAGAGCATAAAGTTGTACTGGAGACCTTATATGAATCTTTCTCAAGGAGATTATGAAATAGGTCCTTTTATTTAGATAGCATAGATTTAATAACTATGGGGAAACCTTGGCAATCATGGCCAGAAATGCTTCTCCACCACCACAAGACAGTAATTGATCTTGCAGCAGTGTAGAAAACATTAAGGATGACTTGTAAAATAACAGTAGTTGACACTTCACTTCCAGTTAACAATGCTTCAATATCTCTTTCAAATTTTCTGATAGGAAACCTGCAAATAATGATAAATTCCTAAGTGCTTCATGTATATGTCATGCTAGCAGTGTAAGGTAGTTTGATGTACTACAATGCAAAAGAATTGAGGAACAAACCTTCATCAAAAGCATCAATGTGTTTACATTCTTTTTTTTGTGTTACTTTTGAGGTTTACTTGTTTCTTTCAGTAGCTGTCAAACCTATTAGAGAGGAAGGATTCAGCAGGGTAATTAAAAATTGGTCTCACTTCTAGGACTCTATTATTTCCTAAGTTCATCAACAAATTGCTGCATAAGACACCCCACTCTGTCACTTTATACCAGCACAATCCAGGAGTGCTAGTGCAATTGGCTGGGATCTCTGGGCCAGTCAGTGATGTCAAATATAGTTTAATGCAGGAACTGACTCAAAGGACCTGCTATTCCAGTGAATAGTAAAGGAAGTTCATGAAGTCTCTTTAGAAGCACCATAGTGGCCAAGACTGCAAGGAGAGGACTGTATTGGATCTGTTGCTTTGGGTGGCAAAATATCTGTACGGGAGGAAGGTAAGAGGATACATACAGTAGAAGAGATTGGTGAAGCTCAAGGACAGCCTCAGTTTATCTCATTGGATAAGGGGTGTGTGAAAGAAAGAAGGAAAACAAAACTCTTCTTTTTCCTCTGCTCCACATCTAGAAGAATAATTGTCTGTTTGAGATGCTACAGAATACATCAATACTCCAGGGAATTAACAGTACTAGTATAGTCAGCTGCAGGGCCAACATATGCCTGAGGCCAAAGAATTAAAAAACTCTTTTCCTGAAATTTTCTGGTTTTTGTGTTTCAGGGCAAGTGGCTGTTGAGAAAAAGCAGAGAGCAATAGCTTTCAGTGACCATCCAATTTTCTTTTCTGCATCTCCTTGGTTTTTTTCACTTAGACTTACAATGGTAGCAGACATTCATGCGTGAGCAGTGGTACAAGGAAGCACCTAAGAATGGGTTTGCTCTGCATTTTAATCCTTCTTCCAAATGCACACAATTGTCTTAACTGACAAAAATGTAATTCAAAGCCTACTTAGAAAAGGAAATAGGAGATTGATCAGTCAACAGCGGAGAAAATTTCTGCAGAGATCTCCAAATCTCCTGGGTCTAAATAAGAATCCGTAATTGGCAAATGTTTCTATGAAGTGTTTGGAGATATAATTTGGTATTCCACTTCATGTACAGACAAGGTCACCATTTGATTCGGATCTTAATGAACATTGAGAAGCGGGTATTACAAGGAAGCATTGCATGAGCTGCATGTACCCCTTCACAGGAGGATCAAAACTAGGAACAACAAAAGTATCTGTCAGATGAGGAAGATTTCCCACCCAAGAAACAAAATCTTTCAGTCTCATATGACAGTGAGAACCTGGATGTTGAAGGTCCTTGCCAAAGAAATCTGAGAGAAAAGTGATGGAGTGCTGAACTGGTTAGTCCAGAGTCAGAACTTTAATGGATCCTACAAACAGGTTGTTTAAAAAAAGCCTAACAAAAAAGCCAATAGCACAGGTCATGAACACAAGAGGTCACAACTAAGTGATCAATAACTTGCTGTGATGCAGACTATCAGAGGACTTGAGGGACAGAAGTATGCCCATTGCATTTAACAGCATGTGGCAGTAAAGAGGTTTGTGCTGTGTCCCTAGGGATATTATTAGTTTGGAACATTCCCTAACAGAGCATGTTATAAAAAATGCCTCTGTGGTTATTGTTAATTTCAATGAAGAGTTAAAAACTCCACTGTTTCAATCCCTCCTATCTTCCTTGCTAAGATCCAACCAGAAGGGAAGAGATGGAGCTCAACTCAAGGTAGGTGAGGATGACAAAAGAAGGTAAACAAGACTGTAGGGATAATTGGAGTAAAGCACTGTAACTCCAATCCAAGTATCTTAATTTTTAAACTCAGAGTAATTCAATTCATATATATATACACACAGTAAAGTGACTTGAAGCATACTCACCTTAATACTGAGCTATTTTACTATGACAATCATTTATAATCAAGATATATAAATATTTTAGCATATAAGCAATTTACTACCTATTTTTATTTTGCTTTACTATAAAGACAGTGTAAGAGTCTATAAAAAGAAGCAACAATGAATAAATCATTTTAAATTAATATTTAGAACAGACTTTAAAAGCATATCCGGTAAATGTGCTAAGCAAAAAACTAATAAACTAGGTGAAAGGAATGTATGTTGGCCACAGAACATGCTGAACAGAACTCTGTGAAGAAAACCTAAGACCTGTTAGTAGGATAAATAGCATCATAGTACAATTTCTTTATTAAAATGTTTCTTTTTGCTATATTTTCTATTTATTTTTTTTAATTTCAGTATTCAGTGAAAGATACAGGTTCACAGATAGATACAGATGAATTACATAGGAAAGTTGCAAAAGAGGAAACTGATTTCAAAGCTTTCCCTTTTTGTTGTGTATGAATATAATCTAGATACAGTTACCTGACAAGAATTTTGCTAGTAAAAGTACTCATGTAGGCAGGTACACCAATTCCCCTGAGTGTATTATTCATAAGAATATTTTTCAAAATGAGTTATCTGGCTATCAGTTATACCAGCCTCTAAGCAAGCGTATTTACAGTGCTTGAGCCATGCCAATGACCACTTAGTATTCTATTGAACCAATCTCATATCTGAGTGCTTACAATGAACTTTAATCACCTTGATATTGTATTTTATTTGACTTATAAATCAGAAGACTGTCATTTTAAAGAACAATGCCTTTACTCTGTTACCAGTGTTAATTCTTCTGATACAATTTTCTTCCTGGGATGGCTTTACTAGTTGGGTTCCTACAGAATCATACCAGATGTGATAGTTTCTTCCCTATTCTTGCTAGTGCTCTGTCTTGAAAAAGGTGGCATGGTACACTATATAGGTGACAACCGATTTTTTTTACAGTAACTGAGAATCCCTTCATGAACAGCATTTTAAATTCATTGTTCATGATTCTGTAACAACTCTTTTGCACTGCTTAAGTAAAGCAGGTTTAAGACTAAGTTCAGCATCTGGCTTGCTCAAATGATAATGAGTTTAGTCAGGCCTTGAATATGTCCAAGGTCCCAAGCTTTAAGGATGTGATGCCACTAAACTCCTTTTGAACATGGACCAAAAGCCGTTCTCAAAAAAGATCTAGCCAAAAGTCAAGCTAAGTACTCTGTTTGCAAATTCATTCATAACTACGTTTCCATTGCAAAATAAAACCCTAATGAATTTTCTTATGTGTTTGATCAGAGCAGCTGAGAGAAAATCAAGATCATCCTAATCCTTGTTCATTCTCGACATAACTTATTAAATTCAGACTTTTGTAAATCAGCTGAGGAGAGTGGTATTATTTAGATAGCTTGTACATCTTGCATAGATGTGGAATATATCCCACAGGACTTCAAAAGATTAAAAGTTCAACAGAATGAAACTCACTTGAACAGCATACTTTTAAGTGAGGAATAAGTACGCAAGCCAGCTATGCATTTTCAGGCAAAAATTCTACAGAGCTGACTTATGAAAGCTCTAAACTATGGAAATAAGAAGTACGAATTTCCTAAACATGTGGTAAGAGACACAGCTCAGAATAATATTTTAAAGTATGTGATTCAGTAACTTGATGATTCAGATGCAGTACACTGATTTTGTGGTTGCTACAGTGGACGTATGGACATCTATTAGACTGAATACATCTATTGGACATCTATTAGACTGAATGCAGATATGCTTTTAGAAGTTTTAAAACAAACCCTTGTATTTAATACAGTTTATATTTTTTCTAATTTACAGAACAGTTGTCAAGGTTGCAAAGTGATATTGGACAGTGTGATATAAAAATGCAATGCTACAATCTAAAAAATATCTTGGCTTACTGAGAAATTTATTAAGATGCATTAAATTAAATCTATGAAAACATTGCTATGAAAATGTAAGTATGGTAATAATTTAGTAAGTCTTTTGGATGCAACACTTCAAAAATGTTTTTTCTGTGACAAATCCTTGACAAAAATACATCTCTGTGTGTGTTGTCTTTCCTTATGGCAGTGTTTCTTCTCCACATTTTCATTTGCATTGTTCTTTTTTCAGTTACTGTAAAAAAAGTTTTAAAATATATCTGATATATCACTGATAACAGTGACAAGTCTAAATAACTACTTTGTATGTATGCATGTATTTGTGTCATATGAGATTAAAAAAATCTTTTGTCCTTGAAAGAAAATTATGTGCATAGACTGGAACAATAGAAATTTATTTGTTTTAGTTTGCAATAAAATTTTCAATACTCATCTAATTGCCTTTTCTGACTTCATCTCCCAGGGGTCTCAAGCCACCAGCTGAGAAACACTGCCTTAGGGAGAAACACACTGAGAACGAGTGAATGCTTTTGCAGTAACAGAACTCGATGAAATAGTTTCATCAACACCTATTTACAAAGAATGTAGATTCAGTTTTCCATTTCAGTAACATGTTTAAATTTCAGGAAATTCTTTCCAACTAAGGAACAAAAAATAAACTAGCAGAAAACAGATACACTAACACGTTTAAAGTGAAGATCTTTTAGTTTTGATTGAAAGCATAATGTTGTTTAAAAATTTACACTTTTTTTCCTCTTTAAAAACTGAAACACTGGAAGCCTCATTTTAGACAAAAGGAGGAGAGGCAAGAAGGGAGGAAAGGAGAGGAATTGTTCAGTTTAACTTCAAAATGTTGACTTTACAGGTCACCAGAAACTTTGAAGCTGTTCATTATAACACAATGTTTCAATAACTGAAACTTCCATAATTAAATTAATCAGGTGTTTGCATAGCTTTCAGATTCAGAGTTCAGATTCAGTGGTACTTCATTCTACAATCTTTGGCAAGTCATTCCCTATGTATAAACCTACAGTCTTTAAAGGCAGATGCTCTTTTCTATGTTTAGACTACCACGTGTCCAACATAGGGCTACTGTAGATGAACCACACTATGATAACTGAATTCATATTAAGTTTACTTTAAAAAAAACAGAGGAATTTCAGTGCCTCTACTCAGTTTTTGATATGAAGGTTTAGTCAGTGTTAGTAAGAATGGTTGAAAATAACAAGACACATTACTACAGCTGCCACGTTTCCATATAAACTGAACTGCAACACACAAACTTTACTTAACTGTATTTGTTTATAAAATAAAATAAAACTTTGAATGCATCCAAAGCACAAGAGGTTGGACTGATGTGAACTGCAAGACATGAGGCTTTGCAAAAATGTTAGCATGTTAGCTTTTAACAAATATGTTCTTCAGCATTGTACTGAAAAGTTTTCCTTTAAACAAAGCCTTTTGTATCAATCCATATGATTAATTTCCACTTTTTCTGTTTTCTTTATCTTTTCTTGTGGTTTTTTGTGTTATTTTTGTTACCACCTGAAGTCTGTTTCAGACACCAGATGAGCAGTTTCATAACTTCAGTTTCAGAAGATTACGAAAAAAACCAAACTAAACAGATTTTTTCCCCTATCTTTCACAGAGAAAAAGATACTGTTATTACCTCAGGAGAAGGCAGTTGATTCACCTCAGCACCACCAATTGTCGAAGAAAGAAGTTTGCCAGCTAGAATATTTGATAAATAGTCTGCCATTACTTCCTGTTGCTTAGGGCTGCAGTGATTCTCCAAAGACAGTATAACTGGATAGTCAGATGCCTGGAAATATAATTTAAAGGCTTTTATTATTAATAAATAAAGAGACGACTATTTGACTTTCCAAGATATCTTACAAGAGTCCCCTCAGTAATCTGTATTTTACTTTATTTTCAAAACATTCAGAATATAGGTCAGCTGTTTCAGGTTAGTAACACAATAAAAAAGCTCATGATATTGACAGAAAAGAGAAAGCACAATTGAAGAAGAGAAAAATACGCATTCTCAGGAAGTTAAGGGGGGTTAAAACAGGGCTAGACATATACAAAGATGAAAAAAAAACCCTAGGGAAATCAAATGAACATCAGTTAAGGAGGACACAATACTTCATTAGAGAAACCAGGTAATATTTGTGCTGATCTTTGGAAAGCACATACTGAAATCTGTTTGTCCAATAATCCATAGAAAATAATTTATCAGAGGCACTTTACATACTGATTAATATTGGATGTAAAGAAAGCAAAGAGAAAAGTCTTAAATGAGTCAAAAATGAGGCTGATTCAATTGCACAGGGCAAAGTACAACCTGAAAGCAAAAAGCAGAATTTCTCACAGAGTTAACAGCTCACCTGATACAGAGAGTATCTAAATAATGACGCATTGGCTACTGTTTGTCTGAAACAATGGTTCTCAACAAATGAGCTTACAAAGGAAAAAGAGGAATTATGTCATCTGCCAAAACAGGAGGACGGGGTAAAACCTCCCAGAGATACTAAAGCATAAAAAATGACTTAGGTTTATTTCAAAGAAGACTTACAACATTCTGAATGCTAAAGACATCAGTGATGACCATTTTGGTGTTTTTCAAAATTAAAGACGTCTTCATGTTTTCAGACCTAATATCACTATTCCCAAGCAGCTCTTTGTTTTGCACCTAAAGATTATATTACAACTGCTCTGAAATTCTGTTGGTTAATTCCCTACAGGGAATTATCATATTGGGTAGATAAATTTTTTAGAAATAATGCCTAAATTTTGTGAAAAATAATTTCAGTCAAGAGAAATAAGGGAAACGAAAAATAGAAAACAAAATTATTGCAATTTTCATGTACCTATAGGAAGAACTTGAGAGTTTTGACATAATCATGTACCTTTAAATTTACAATTGACATATTTTATAGTATTGCTCCTTTAGAGGCTGGCATCTGTTTTAAAGCACAATGAAAAACCAATGATAAAGGCGGCAAAATTGGCTTTCAGCTAAATATTAATTGTAGTCACCAGCTTACTGTAAGTGACACAGATTTAAAATATTTTTGTTTTGTAGCAGAGAGTGCTTGTTTTGTGTACAGAGTTTCCTTAATTGTTCCCACATTTTTGATATGAAAAGAGACAATTGTTTTGCTCTTGTTTTGAAAGGTAAAATCAGATTCTGGAATTGCAAGTGGCAAAGTAAACCAGGATTAGATGTCTGTTGCTTTTATATATGATAGATTTTAAATGACTACATTTCAAGTTGGCAGTATAAAATTTGCTCAGAAATAATTGCCTTCACATGAACAAGCTATGCACATTTTTTTAATGATATCACAAACTTTAATTGGGACTCTACACCTTACTCATCACAGTACTCAAGCAAGACAGGTGAAACATGGGAAATACAGTAAAAAATAGAGAATAGCTGAAAAGGGACAAGTCCATTTAGACTGTAAATAAATCTCGTAAGTTGCGAGTAATACTGGTGATTACTAAAAACAAATACTCTGAATAAAATCTTTGCTTGGGTAACACCTAAACTATTAATTTCTAAGGGAAGCACCATGTTTACCCTGTTTCTACACTTTTCTTCTGAGCATTTGCTACTGACCACTGAGGCACATCTTAGCCAGATAGACAGCTGGTACTAATCATCACCTATTTTATTATCTTATTCTAACTTGTGCCTGTTAAATAAAGTTTGTATTATAGCTATGTAAAATACGATGTGTATTAGCAAAAACAGGTGAGTTATATCAAATGAGCTGTGAGGAACAGTGAAATAAAACAATATTTTTGTTTTCATTATCTTTTAAAATCAAGGACTAATTAAACTTTAGATAGAAATCATAACAGAAAAAATATAGCTTAGCTTAACTCTGAGAAAGCTATATATATAGGTTTAAAAATCCATATAAATGTATCGTTATAGGTGTATATGTTCATATGCATAATGCTAACCTGAATACAAGAGTTGTTTTAATAGTCATTCAGGACTTCATTTGAGCAGTTTTGCCAGAAACCTATACAAAAGAGTGAGACCATGCCAAAAGCTCTCCAGCTTTCACTGCTTTGCCAGAGATAGGCAGAAGGGACATTGCCCTAATGAGTCATCTGACAAAAAGACAGCAGTAAGTAATAACTTTTATCAGGGCTTGAATTCAAAATAAGAGAGGAAGTGGAAAACAGAGTAAATCTCAAACTCTGCTATAATCTAATATTTTTCTCTATTTTGTAAATCCAAGCATAGGATATAAGGCAGACTGACAGCAACAGAAAAATAAGTGAAGCAAAAAAATTTAAAATATAAAGGAGTAGAACACCAGACTGATTCTGAAATATTTGTTTACTTTATATTCAATCTTCACTTAAATGAACTCAGTTGAGAAATTCACCTAAAAAGCTGATTAAGTATCACAGTTTAAAGCTGGACTGGCTATTAAACAAACAACAGATGCTCTTTGTTAACACCCTCCCTTCCCAAAATGAAGGGGAAAGAGAAAAGGGAAAAAGACTTATGGGTTGGAAAAATTAAAAACAGCTTTAATCTAACTACAAGAATTGTGTATTATAATAATGGGAAAATATGCACAAACCCAAAATCAAGCTCCCCCCACAACTGATGACAAATATGTCACACGGACGCTGTGGGGCACACCCCTTAAAAAAATCTTTTGTCCTTGAAAGAAAATTATGTGCATAGACTGGAACAATAGAAATTTATTTGTTTTAGTTTGCAATAAAATTTTCAATACTCATCTAATTGCCTTTTCTGACTTCATCTCCCAGGGGTCTCAAGCCACCAGCTGAGAAACACTGCCTTAGGGAGAAACACACTGAGAACGAGTGAATGCTTTTGCAGTAACAGAACTCGATGAAATAGTTTCATCAACACCTATTTACAAAGAATGTAGATTCAGTTTTCCATTTCAGTAACATGTNCAGGTAGAATCCTCCTCAGATACTTAAGCAAGGAACTGAGTAGAGTTAGAGAGCAGCACCCTACAACACCCCTAGCCCCTCCTAATAGCCCCATACTGGGCTTAAGTAGGCTCCTGGGCCATGGGTGTGGGCAGAAGCACCAGGTGAGGCTGCTTAGGGCCATTAGAGCCCATTAGTGCCCTGGCCATAAAGGGAGAGGGAGGGACCCTTGTGATCTCTCACTGTTATTCTGAGCATGAGGTGTATTGGATACTGTATTGGGGTCAAACCAGGACATTAAGATTTCCTGAATTTCTTGCACCAAGTTTGGTTTGTAATCATTATTAGCAAAATATATTTACTGTTCCTTAAATAAATAAAAAAATATATTAAGAACAGACAGAACAATTTTCCCATAATTTATTTCAACAACAACTGCTTCCACAAGCACTGTCTCTGTTTTGTATTTTTCTATCCTGTAGAATCACTGATAACAATCCTGTACATGGGCTTTGTTAAAGCCACCATCACATTTTAACCAACATATATATACATATACGTACCACAAATGCATACTTGTCTATCACTTGAATCACAGAACGAAATAGAATTTTGCTTGTTAAAGTGTGACCATGATACACAACAGGTTCGTTGTTTGAGCCGTCCCAGCAGTCAATTTCCAGGCAACGACATCCTTTTAAGAGAGCACTTCAAAAGAATAAGAGAAACAATGTTACAGTCAATAAAAGACATCACATTTTCTTATACAAGTTGCTGTATTTCTGTTTACAAGCACATTGAATAATTACCAAAAAATCAACTTTTTCATCACAAAAAAAAGGAAATCCTATAGAATTATACAGATATGAGACAGAGATATATTTTCTGTTGCTTATCTTAGGCATGATAGGTAATAAACTTTATTACAGCATTAAGGAGTAAGATGAATTATCTGAATAACCTTCATTAAGAGACTAAAAGGAGAGTCAAAGACTTAAGTAATAGAATTTTGGAATTATGGCAAATTGTTACTTAAAATAGATGAAGAAATGTTTGAAGGGGCCTTTTTTATTACTATTCCAGGATTTGTCTGCAAGTTTGAGAATAATTATATTTAAAAATAACAACATCCTACTTAAAGAATCAGGTTGTGCTTTGTCTTTTAATAATTCAGTTGTTCTCCCTCCACCTTATTTCTAACACACCGTGCTAAAGTTTCTCAGATGCCTTAAGTTTACTGTTTTAATTTTTAATATATTAATGGCAGCCCTTGAAGGTCTTATGTTTCTAACATTGGCTTGTTACTAATTTAAACATTTCTTGTAGACTATTTTACCTAATTACCAATCTGCCTTTTACATGCTGCCATTTACATGCTAACGATATCTCAAAGATACTTCCAGCTTATTTTGTATTTTCCTTACACAAAGAGTAGATAAAGATGAAAGAGGGGGGTTTATACCCTCTTTGCAAATACTTTAAGCAATGCAGTATTAATGTCATATCATTTTAAGTACTGTTAGAAATAAATTTGCTGGTGTTCCTGATGATTGGAAGCCATTATAGAACATCCAGAGAACAACCAACACAAAAAAAGAACAGATAGATGATAGTTCCAACTGCTTTCACTTCACTAAAGTAGTACAAAGTAATAGGAATGCTGGGCACCTGTCTTCCAAATTCCTCATACTTTCTGTCCCCCTCTGTATTATCTTTTTCACATAATCCATTTTCCCTCTCCCTGACCATTCCTTCTAAACACATCTCAGCAATAAGGCATCCTGGTTTCCTTCTCCTCTTGGAGTCATATGCTACACCTTCAAAGACAAAGTTTCTTCTCCTGGCTACTATAGTGCCCACTTGTTGTTGCTGTTGTTGTTGTTATTGTTGTTGCTGTTGTTTCTAAACTGACCACACTGCAACATAAACTGATCACATATAACCTTGACATACTCCACTGTATTGTGCCTTTATGTCCTGTGTATTGATCAGATTAAAGTTTGTCCAGGAATTTTACATTTATTTCAGGGATTCATTTATTTTTGCATGACATGTTGAGATTAAAAACTGATGTAATCATATACTGTGCAGCATACTATAGATTCCATTTGCTGTGAGGTAGATTTTGTTCAGATTTAAGTGAAAAAATAGATGTTTTCCAGACTATGAACAGATGGTTTGGCAAATAGATTTTAAAATGTACACACAAAACAAAATACCATGCTCACATCTTCTACTTGTACCTGTGGTGGTTTTGTTCCTTATTGCCAAGCAGGATTATATGTGACTTAGTATTCATTAAAAAAAACCCAAACCCAAAGAATGTTTAAAATATTAAAAAACAATAAATAAATACCTGGTATATCCCCATAAATCACTGGGTCCTATTAGTTGGTCAGATATCAAGTAGGTGTTGTGAGAAGATGCAATAAAGTAGTCACATAATGGGTGGTTCATATTTTGGTAGACGGTCCTGTGATGCTTGTTAAGTATTGCAACGTCTTCTGAGCTCATGTACCTTATAAATCCTTCAAACGACATCTGCTTTCTTTTCCTCACTGAACAAAAAGGACAACAATGAAATTCTGGAGAGAAGCTAAGCTGATAGTTATAACTGTGTATTTGCATAACTTTTAATAGCCAATTGAGAACATTGCTAAAGGTTGTACAGCATAACAATTCCCTGCAATTTTAAATTTCATTACAAACAATATAAACAAAAACATCAGATGTGTGCAATTCTGGAAATGAATTGCTGTTGTTTAAAATTATGAGACATTTTTATTCTTCTATGGACACCAGTAAGAAGAGTTTGCAGTAGTCTTAATTAAATACAAAGGAAAATACTTGTTGATGTTTAGCTTTGGAAAGTGATCTGCCAGTCAATGCACAAAGAGAATCTTCTTTTCTCTATAGAAAGAATAGGAATTGTTATAGAAAATGTCAATCAGAGACTGTCAAAATAATCTTCAAGAAACTGCAATATCCTCCTCAGTGGTGGAAAATTCCAAATAAATAGTGATGAAATAATGTTTAAATCAGAAGTATTTAAAATAAAAATAGCATCTTAACAAAATAAATGACTGCCCACAAAGATGAATTGCAAATCAAACTTATTATATTCCTTCATCTATAATAAAATGTGCTAATTGCCTCCATACCAGTGAGTCATCCCATTTGTTTTGCTTTTAACTGATTTAATGACAAACAGGTCCATGATACTGCCAACTGCTGCTCCAACGTCATGCTTCAAATATAATAATTTTGCAAATGATATAGCCTCAAAAGTCAGCTTTGCTTCAAAACATAACCTAGTTTGAATTAGAGAGGGATTTTGCCCAGTCCTGGTTGCAAAATAACCTCATTTTTGTCATCATAGTAGGTTGGTGATAATTAAGCAGTAAGTAATCCAAGATTACTTTCTGTTAATGATAACTTAAAGAAGTCAATGTACACAAACTTTTGCCAAAAAAACCCCAAAACCCAAAAACAAACACCCCACACACACTTGTCTGATCTGTTGATTCTCGATACAGGTAAGATAAGAATCATGATTTACAGGTTACAGTTGTAATCGTCAATCTTTGCTATATGGACAGAGAGTTTTCTATCTAAATGAGAATTTATTAAAATCATTCTGGTGATGGTAACACAAAGAAAATAATTATTTCTAAGTTATAGAGTTTTTTGAACTAGAAAACTTTGTAATGTTTTAAAATGCTAACCAAAAATAAAAAACAAGGATGAAGGCCCTACAAAGATCATACATATATACCTGTTGTCCTTAATCATACAAATGCTTTTCCTACGAGAAGTCTGTTGAAACTATTCTTAAAGACTTCAATTGATCCAGAACTCACAGGTATCCTAGTAATTCCATTTCAGCACTAAGTAACCTTATAGTTAGAAAGTTATCCACAATGTTTACCCTGAAACTTCCTTGCTGTCCTAAAGATTTCTTCTGATTTGTACTATTCGTCTCTCTTTTTTTTTTTTACAGTCTTATACACACATGAAGACTGCTATTACACTTCACTTCATTCCACAGCTTTCCAGAAGAAAACAAATCACAGCATCTTTCTGTTTAGGTTAGGTTTTCTTAGACTTCTGATAATATTCATTGTTTTTCTACAAATCTTTCCATCTGGCGAACTTGCTTCTTCATGTTTGATGCCCTAAATGGAATGTAGTGCTTCTCTTTATTGAATTCCACCCTTCTTTTCCATATCATCGATTTGCCAAGATCACTTTGACTTCTAATCTTGTTCCCTATTATATTTGAAGTTCTGGCATTGAATCTAAATTTAATAAAATTTTTATTCCATCATCCAGCTTATCAATGAAATAATTGAAATCTGGATCACAACACAATACTCTAAAACTGTAGATTGATGGAGACTTTCATTTGGCCTCTAAGTCATTGATGCCTAACTTCTCAGAGTAATTTTATAATGAGTTGATTCTGTATGATGGAGTTATTTTACTTGCTTCCTCAACTTGCTTTTTAGAATGCAAAACGATGTTAAAAAGTATGATTTTTCTTCTATCCCCCAGCGCTGTTACTCTCTCATAGAAGAAAATCGGATTCTATTTCTTCATAGAATGTCCTGACAAACTCTTACTCATCCTTACCATCTTAGAGTCGATTATATATTCATTATTTGTTCCAGTTTTTCTGCTAACTGACTGGTGTCTAGTTCTTGGATGTTTCCTTTCTAAAATAGATATTACACTGGATTTTTCCTGGACTTTCAGTTCATCACCCATTGTCCATGTGTTTTCAATGGTAATCTGGATTAGCCAAGCTTGTTACAGTCAATTTTCTAAGAAGTCTGATTTGTCAATCTGTCTTCACTGATCTGACAAAGTAATTTAAGTATGTCCTACTCTTCTTTCTTTCATATTTTGACTGAGATCTTACTCTGGTCTCATTAATAATGTTAGCCACCTGATTGTACTTGGGTAGGGCATCAAGAATTTCCTTGGTCTTTCTTTAAGCTAATATATTTGCAGAATGACTTATTGCTACTCTAATGAGTCTTGATAGTTTTATCTTATTTAGTATCTCGACATTTTTGTTTTATCCACATGCACATGTTATGTCATTTAATACTTGTAGCAATAGGATTAAGTTTCTACTTTCTGGGTCTCTAAAAAATGTTTGACTTTTTTTACATGTTACTCAAAACAGAGCACATTCATCCTGTATGCTTTATCTATAATGATTTACATAAATTGTAGACTTAATTCCTTTGAAGAGAAGGCTTTTCATCAATAGTATCTGGTTTTAATTTCTGATTAATTTATTTTTCATGCTCTATGTATTTCTCTGTAATTACAAGTTGGCCCTCCTTTTTTTTTGTATTTTTTATTTACTAACAATTCTTACATGATTTTTTTTACACTTATCTTTTAAATTAGTGAAAAATACTGACTTTCCTCAGTTTTGCTTAGTTTCTGAATTACTTTTGATGCCTTCCTGGCTGCTTTTGTTATTGATAAAAGGTAATTGCAGTGTTCTCAAGAAGAGAACTTGTATTTAGACAAATATGCTCATGACCATAATCACCTAAAAGTGAAAACATTATAAAGTAAATTTGTGTTACTTTGTTAGCCAACATGTAAGCTCTTGGACTTCAGTAAAATGTTCCGCTCATGTCTCTAATCAATGGACTAAAAATATTTGTATTTTTATACAGTTTATTACATGCCCTTACATTACATTGGCTTATTAATTTTTTTTCTCAGGGATCTGTAGTCACTGTCCTCAAACTGTATACAATTAAAGTCACCATCATGTGTCTGGAGAACTACCAAAACTCCAAGCAAGTTTGTAAAGATAAGACCTATATGTAAGCAGGAAGAGAGCGGCTTTGCACTAACAGTTGTGGCAGCATGCGCAGTTCTGTGAATTGAGATATGCAAAAGAACATCACATGTACATAAATGGCACACTATCTGCTAAAATAAATTTTCAGAGATCTGGTGTTTGATAGAAGATATCATACTTTTTAGAGTTTAAGATAAAGGTAGATTTAGTTTTTTATTATTGCTACTATTAATTCACTCCTCTCCTACCAGCGGAGAATACCTACTGGGCTGCTTTAGAAGTCTGTCTTATCTTTGTGTGATGAAGACACCAAAACTAGTTAGGAATGGAACAGAGTGCTTTTCAATTTCTGAGGAATAGCACATTCATACTGTTTTCTGATTATTTACAGACATGTTCTGCTTCTACAATAAAAGAAACCAGAATTCATCTCCATAACTATTCCACAATAAAAAGATACTTTAATCAAGACCTCACTTTTCTTCCCTAGAGGAATCTGTCTTTTTCTCCATTAGGATCCTTTAGCAGTAGTCAGTGTGCACACATATCTGTTTTGTGTAGAAAGAAAAAGAGAAAGCAAGAAAAGATCTCTGTCTTCTTGCAGCTTCCTGTTGTTTACAAAGTTCAATGCTTTTTTCTTGCCCTCCCCTTTTGAATAGTCTAGAATACAGTTTATTAATAATATTTTTTTTTCAAACATAGTTTTAAAAAATGGCTTTCCCTGTTCCTCCAGTTAAGGTAAATTCCAGGTCTGCCATATATACAAATATTGCCACATCAGAGAGGAACTATGGATATAACCTGAGTATTTGAAAGTCTTGGATTACATTATATGCCTTGCTTTTTAGAGTATTACATTCTGGTTTCTTATTTATCTTGGAACTTCTTTGAAGGTATTTTCCTTTCCATATAGAAAGAAAAAATGAAAGTTTTCATAAGATGTTTGCAGCCTTGAAGAGACTGAGGCCTGCAGAGGATCCATGCTGAAGCAGACAAAAAAAAGTAAGAAGGAAGCAGTAGCAAAAGAAAAGTGTGACAAAGGTGGAGCAGCAGAAAGAAATCACTATGCATTGACCACAGATTTCTGAGACGCCTGTTTCTTCACTGAAGGGACTGAGTACATTGCAGCAATGATGACGTGGGAGGAGAGGTGTCTGGACTGAAGTGGAGACTAGGAAGTTGGGAGGAGAGGGGTCTGAGCTGAAGTTGAGCCTGGGAATAGGGGAGAACACTGTTATCCCTGTTCTTAAATGTGTATGTTCTTTGTTTCCTCATAGCCGAGTTAGTAATTAAATGGTTAAGTTACTTGGCAACCAGAGATATTGAAATGGGCGCAAATACGTCTGCTGGGGATTTCAGGGATGAACACATGAGAAATACTTGTAATCAGAGGCAAGGGTGTTACTCTGCTATATTGGAAAAATGCAGCTTTCAATAATTGTTAAAAGTATCAATAATAGCCTCAAGGCAGAAACATTATCAGATGGAATTTCATACTATGAAATTTGCCTACTTAATCGCAGACGTAAACATTTATACCATAAGTGAACAGTAAAGACAGAAATATTTCCCTGGCTGAAGCAAGAATATAGTTATTCCTTTTCTACTCTCCTCTTATATTTTAGGCAGCCTATTTTCCACTTGACCCACAATGTAACTAATCTGGTGCATACTGGAATAAAGTATCTGTCTGAGCTGCAATTTTGTTTTCTAAGGGCTTGTATCTCATAATCAAAAGTTGGTGAAAGCTTTTACTAAAACTGGATATTTACATGATCTTTCACACATCTAAATTCTTGTGTCTCATAAATCCAGCTTCAGCCATTGTTTTAGTTCAGATTTTTAAGTCACCTTTCTTATTTCACTTGATTTTTTATGAATTCTGTAAGAATTTGACTGAGGTCTCTACTTGGTTAAATTTGATTTATGTTGGCCAATGGGATCAAAAGTTCTCTCCTGTAAATGCATGCTCTCCCTCTTTCTCTGTCACTCACATATATACACACACACAAAAAAACGAGTTTAAAAGAATGTATATCCTAGGAACATACTGAAGATGGGTTTTAATTCACAAATACATTCTGGATTACTCAGATTATTTATCTAACACATGCACAAAGCTAATATTGTTATTTACAAAGTAAGCAAGTTTTTTGAGACATGATTGTGGTTTTGACCTGTTTTTGTACTGCCTAGCAGGAAAATACAGAGACAGGAGTAGAGTCTTTGAATAGCACTACACTGTAAACAATGGTTGGATGTACCTTCTTATCCTCACTGTGCCTCTAATCCTATCTATACAAATACTGAATAATAAGAAATTATTTTTTTTAAAAGAGATACATACCAAGCTTATCAAAGTGCATTTGCTTGGCATGTTTTCTTTAATCTCATTTAATGATTCAAGACCTCTATTAAAAATTGATAATAAAATGGAGAGATAATAAAATGTTTATGTAGAACAAAACTAACATTTGGATGTCAGTAAGACACAACTGTTAGGTATGAAGCACATGTTTACCTCTTTTATGATCAATTCCATAAAATTGTTTCTTCAGCCAAAAATGCAAGCTTTAGCACACACACAGAGACACGAAAAATCTGTTAATGCAGCATTTTGCTGCTAGACATTTAAATTTTACAATAAAAATGGAAGAGTAATGTATTCCCTACTGTTCCTGAGCCAACTGTATCCTGGTCTACATGGCCAGCAGTTTGAGGGAGGTGATGCTGCCCCTCTACTCCACTCTGGTGAGACTCCATCTGGAGTATTGTGTCCAACTCTGGCATCCTCAGTACAAGAAAGACATGGACCTGTTGGAGTGGGTCCAGAGGAGGGCCACAGAAATAATCAGAGGGATGGAACACCCCTCCTACGAAGAAAGGCTGAGAAAGTTGAGATTGTTCAGCTGGAGAAGAGAAGGCTCTGGGGAGATTTTATTGCAGCATTTCAATACTTAAAGGGAACCTATAAGAAAGATGGGGACAGACTTTTTGGTAGGGCCTGTAGCAATAGGACAAGGTGTAATGGTTTTAAACTGAAAGAGGGTAGATTCAGACTAAGTATAAGGAAGAAATTTTTTACGGTGAGGGTGATGAAACAGTGGAACAGGTTGCCCAGAGAGGTGGTAGATGCCCCATCCCTGGAAACATCCAAGGTCAGGTTGGACGGGGCTCTGAGCAACCTGATCTAGTTGAAGATGTCCCTCCCTGCTCATTGCAGGGGGATTCAACTAGATAACCTTTAAAAGTCCCTTCCAACTCCAACTATTCTGTGATTCTATGATACGATTCAGGGAACTACAGGTTGGCCAGTGTCACTTTCCTCCCTGGGAAAATCATGTTGCAAGAACTCTTGGAAGCCATTTCTGGGCACATGAAGGAGGCTGTGGATTTCAGTTTCGACTGAAAAAGAGCTCTGAGAAACCTATTCTGAATTCAGTGTTAACCTTGCTTTGAGCAGAAATTTGGAGTAGCTGCCCCCCTAAGGTCCTTTTCCATCTGAACAGTTCCATGACTCTGTGATAGTAGAAGTCTATGTTTAGAGACCTACTCTTAGAAGCTGATAAGAGAACAAAATGGAAATGGCATTTCAAGTTGGGAGAGCATAAATAATTAATTATAGCTTTGACCCCAATGACACGGCTAATGATATCTGTAGATACATGATAGGACATATTAATAACCAGACTCCATGCCCGCTGAAGATGCTGAGGATCCACACGTTTGCCAGAGTGCTTCAGTGCATCCCTGCTTTTGTTTCCAATCATATTCAGCTGAGAGCAAACCAGAGTGTAACAGTCTAAGGTTTCAGTCTTTCTCAGTAAAGAAAGAGATACAACCTTCTCAGTAGATACAGCTTTAGAAGTTGTTTTCTTCTGTGAAATCTCTGTTAATAGATTTCTTCTACATTTAAACTTTCTGCCATATAACACTCAATATAGACACACCAAATGCAAAAAGTATGATTCATGGAGAACATGCTATTAAAACAAATAATAGGTTTAAATAGTACAAAATGGAAGTATTTTATCAAACTCTAGTAGTATGTGTTCTTTCCATTAGTAAGGTAAATTTCAAGCAAAAATCTCGACTATATTAACAATGCTGTAACAATTAACGTGACCTCCAAGTAGGATTAGAATGATCTTGGTTGTAAAATATGCTTTGAAGTGCAATGGGTTTAACTAAACTTATTTCCACTTTATTGTGATTGTGAATCACAGTACTGAGTAGTTAAACCAAACTAAATTACGTAACATTAAATTCCGACATTTTTTAGACTTCAAAAATGCTGTCCTCAGTCTTCAGATTTTAATCCCAAAAATTAAAAAAAAATAATTCATCCATTATTACTGATTCAATTATGGTTAATTTAGTCTGAAAGAAATATCCTGTGCTGAACAGACCAGTTGCTAACAAAACATAATTTCTGTTCTCTTATCTTTGTAATCCAATATTTACATTCCTCTAATTAATTAAGCAAAATGATTTTTGAGTGCTTAGCTAAAAAAAATTCGGTCTGGCTCCCTAATAATGGTCATTCATGTGTTTCAGTGGGCATTAAAAAAATTTAGTGCAGTTTATATGAACTCATCTACTGTATGAAAATTATATTTTGTTTGAAGCAACCTACATGTAGGTTTTGGACCAATCTGTTGCAACAAGGAGCAAGAATGACGGATCTGTAAGTAACGTAATATGCTATCACTGAGAAAAATATGCTGTGTAAATGTATTGTGCTTTATTAATGGTTTCTTTTATTATTACAAGATCTGAATTTCAAAAAAATCAACATTTTTGTGCTTACAAAAGGTAATACACAACATACATAATTATAATATAGTTACATTAGTTTTCTTTAAAATGTTCAATTTTCATAGTCAGATAAGTATTCAAAAATATAAACACAGTCACTGACAGAAGCACAATAAATAAGAGCTAGAAATCAAATACTTAAACTATGCATACCTTCTTCAACGGGTTCATACTTAAAAATGATTTCTAAGGCAGTTGTCTCACAAGCTTCAGTTTCATATTGTTCTTTTTTGATAAATCTGATGAGGTCTGTGTCAGCTAGAAATCTGCAGTTTGAAGAGTAGGCACAGAAAAGTTCATGAAATTCAGGTCTGTGTGCAATAGCTCGATAAATTGCCCTGAAATCTTCCATGGTAATCATAGGTTCCTTCTGCTTGTCAATTGTTTTCTGAGGGAAAATAAATCAAAACAGTCAATTCAAAGATATACAACGATACAAGGATGCACACAAAACATTCTGTTATAACTGATCATAAGAATGAGAACAATAGAGAAAACCTCAGGCAACAGTGACTGAAATGCATTATCAAATTACATTCTTCTATTTCTTTATGCAACCTTTAGATTTTACTTTGTGTGTTAGAAGTATTTTATACAAATTAAAATGTACCATATGACATAATTAGTATGTA
>VZSC01008720.1:254300-264492 GCA_013398225.1 Steatornis caripensis
GGGGGGGGGTGGGGGTGCAGTGAGCGAGCGAGCGAGCGGCTGCGTGGTTCATTGTTGCCGGCTGGGCTCAAACCACGACAGTATTCTGTGTGCAATAATTTATTTCCATTATCAAAGTTACATAGACCTCCACATATGTGATACAGACTATGGGACAAACTGTGCTTAAAATGCAGGTTTTTTTCAAAACAGTATGTTATGCCCTGTGAAGTATTCATGGGGAGACAGAGAAGATTAAAATGCATAGGCTCTATTTTTCCTTCAGCTGTTTTCTGGCTCCTCTGTTTAAGTCCCAGTCCAACAAAGTACTTAATTGTTTGATTAATTATGATTATTTACTATTTCCACTGGGAGGAACAGTATGGTATCAGTACTATGATGCTATAACTGATTCAGTTGGACCATGCAAAGCTCAAGGACCTGACACAGAAGGCACGGATAGCAGCAGAAAGATTCTTTTCTTTTGTCTTTGAACTTTAGACTGGTCTGAAGAAAGTTCCTACAGACCGATTTCCAGCCCTTAGCTCCAGTCTGTTTTATAAATTAATTTGCATTATGCTGCTCCGTCTTGTTGTCTTAGTCTATGAAACACGTTGATTATGAAACAATTCTTTTTCTTTAAATTAATAACACCGCATCCATACATGGACTTAAAATCTAGAAGTTTCAGTAAATTGATAAGCTTTTATTTATTTTCTAGTCAAATACACAGCAATCAACCTATGCAGCCCATGGGTATTTAGGCTCTGAGGTGTAGAAAGCTTACTCACTGCAAGAGTGTTCAATGTCTTCTTAATTTAAGGATGTTCAAATCTATGTCTCATTCTTCCAGTGGAGTGCCCTTACAGCTATGTTATGGACTGGCACTCAGAGGAAGCACACTCCACTATACCTACACTACACCTGTAGAAAAAATGTTAATGTGTACCACAAAACGCACAGTTTCTGGGCATAAAAAGAGCAAGATTAGCACAATTCGTGATTTATCTTGACGGTAGCTGGAGAACTGCATTTTGATCCCTTCTTCTGTATTGTAATCCTATGACGTTATAAAACAAATTCTTTAAACTTTCCGTACTGCTTTTGTGGATTCAGTATAGCATAGTTCTTTTTAATGATGAGGTAATTGACCATTGTGTATTGGGCTAGTAAATACGTGAAAGACTGAAATGCTGAGATTCTGCACAAGTGGAGGCTATTTATGTGTCTTCAGATAACAGGAGGAAGGGAAGAAATAAGGTGCAGAATGAAGGAGAAAAAAACTTGGATTTTTGCCTGTCATTAGCATCTATATTTTAGACTTCAGTGTTACTTCCAGTACTTTTTAAAAAAACAAGATCAATTTTAAGAATTTCCTAAAGGTACTTCTAACTATTAAAATAATTTATTTGAATTCTCTGAGCACATAGGACTATACTAGAGGAGGTAAGGCATTTGCAAGTTAACCCCGGTAACTGAGTTGATAATTCCAATGTCTGCTTTCTTTTGATGTTGGCACAAAAATTGGAGTGGAAACAAAAAGGACTCAATATATTTATCATAGATATATTGAGTTCAAAGGTCACTTTCATGCTTTTGTTCCTGTTTCATTAAATCACTCATAGCAGCATAATCCTGATAATTTTAACTCCCTAGAAGAATATCCTTTATTTCATTTTCTTCTAAAAGACCAAATTATTAACTGTAGTACTGTGAAAATGTCACCTAAAGACATCATGATGTGCTAAGTAGAAAGGAAATTGCCAGGGGCTGTAAGCTTTGGGTC
Source organism: Steatornis caripensis (assembly GCA_013398225.1). Classification (NCBI taxonomy): domain Eukaryota; kingdom Metazoa; phylum Chordata; class Aves; order Caprimulgiformes; family Steatornithidae; genus Steatornis; species Steatornis caripensis. The sequence continues at coordinate 256,066 of VZSC01008720.1, forward strand.
AAAGGACAATTGTTTTCAGCTCATTAGTATGATGAAGTTAAATCTGAAATTATATCAAATGTTTGTTTAAGACATAATTAGTGAGGAATTTATGCATTTCAAGTATTCAATATGGATCTGTAGTCTCATATCAACAGTGGCAAAAATGTTTTCTTGGCTATATTATTTGTCTCCTCCAGAGGCAGAAAAACAATGCAAAAGCCAAAATCTATTGCTCAGCATTTGTTCGCTTTTATTCTTTTTGTCACTTCTCTCTTTTCTCAGCTGTGCAGCCCTGATTGCCAAATTATGATTTCACAGGAGAGCTCAACTCAGCCTGTCCTGTTTTCTTTCTTTCTTTAGATACCTGAGGAAAATCCAAATAAAAGCTGAATTAGCCTCATGACTTCAGAACATGTAGGCAAAAAGTTGGCTTCCAGGTTGGTGTGACATGAGTACTAAGTACCTCACAGGCAGTTTCTCAGGTGTATGAGCTAAATGGTGGACAGTCTGTTTGCTCGGACTAGTCAAAAGCAGAATAAATACTTCACACGTGAAACTTCAGCTGGACTCATCGTTTTTGATCTCAGGGAAGCTGGCATGAAATAGGAGTTTCCACTTTTTTCTTGGGAAGTTGGTCGTAACACCTTTCTCCCCACGAGTACACACTGTGTGACCTGTTCTGCATGCTCAGTTTAGTGGTTCACCCACTATCCAGAGCTCTCTGGGCAACCACTACTTCCTCTCTTTAAAGCAAACTCTGAACACAGAGCTTCAGAGCAAACAGTAGCAGCTCTCCTTCAGTGTGTTAGGGGGAAACTGTGAGGATGTTTTCCACGGACACATAGAAAGGAAACAGGGCTTGGAAAGCCACACAGTGAATGCAAGCTCCCCCACAAAAAAAGAACAGGAAGAAGACAGAAAATAATCTAAGTGTATGGGGAAAAAAAGAGTGCTTGTTCTTAAGAGTACAGTAGTGCCTGATCCATTTCTGAAAAAGGGCAGAGAATATGCTAGATATAGAACTGATATACTTCTATCAGACTTTTAGAATAAGGACTGAAATGCTGAAAGAGAAAAACCTTAAAGTACAAGAACATTTCAGAATGTTCAGAGTAAATATGGTGTTCTCTAGATGGCATTGTGCTTAAATAGAACACTGCACAGAAATAATTCAATAAAACCTGTAACCTGCATGTTTTACATAAAAAGGGAATGATATTTCCCATCCAGCCATTATTTAAACAACTGAAGATAGTTACAGTATCAAATCAAAAATCCTATGCAACTAATGGCTTGATAGTTCTAATGTCAAAAAAGATGTTAACTAAATATTGTGCAGTAAAACACAACCATGTTGCGTTAGGCATTAGGAAAACATATCATGTACTCCATTAAAAAATGCCAGTTTACACTTAGAATAACTTTGGATATTTTCATCATTTTCTTCCCAGTTTACCTACTCCATTTTATACCACATGGACCACTCCACAAATACCACACGGTCTCAGGATTTTACTACTGGTGTGGCAAGTGCTGACTGCTGTCTGGATTTTGGATAGTAGCTTCTATCAAGTAAGAATCTCCCCTCCAGTTTGTACTAACTTCATCTAAAATCTTTTCACAATAGACCTTGGTACTGGGATATCAAAACACCGACCAGCCTAGTTCTTTGAACAGATTCATTACTCCTCTGTCAGAAGGGCTAAGACCCAGGTTAATGAGATTACATGCAATATGGAGCTACTGCAGCTAGACTGATTTTAGAATTCATGTCGTATCTCTGATAGAATCCCCAGTTGTGCTGTATAGGATAACTGTATTGGCATTGACGTTGCTATCTCAGGGGTCACTGCAAATGCATTGTGGGCATGAAATGCCCTGTATAGGACAGGACAGACTTGCCGTTAGAAGATATTTTTTATGGGGTGAGAAAAAAGGCTATATATAAAAAAAAATAAAGGCTATATATACTAAAAACATAAAGTGTGTGTATATTTATACACACTTTGAGATTAAATAGACCCAATAAAATCATGAAAGCTAAAAATCATAAAAGAGCTAAGCTTTAATTCCCATACAGGATGCAAGCCATAGTCACTTATTCCGTGTTTAATGTTGTATCATTGAAGATTCATCCTATGCAGATTTCAAATAATCCTCACAAGAAACAAGGCTGCAGTGAAAAGCATATTTGAGGAATTACTGAAAAATAAATGTATCTAAGCAGGATGAAGCTGAGTACACGGGGTACATCTATAGCATTCTACACATTTCAGCATAATCAAAATTTTCCTTTGAAAGACAATTTAATGAGCCAATAATAATTGGTTGACAGCTAAACTTTTTCCCTGGTTGCCAAACAGATTTATGAATATGCAGTTAGAAATACTGATTTAGCTACTGAATCTAATATAATTACAGAATATTGAAGCAGAATTTGTTGGTATCTGGATACTTTTTTTAAAAAAAACAGCAAATACTATGTTTTTCAGAGTAACAGCCTTTGAAAATACTGTCTGATGACTTAAAATATTGGACTTAGAACTTTTTTGATCACAAATTGCTGTAAATACTTCTAAAACCAGAGTTACGATATGTAAACTTACTATGCTTCATGATAAGAACCTATCCCACATTAAAATACTCCCATATTTAATCTAGTTTTGTTTATAAAGAAACATCAGTCATACAAATAAGGATAGTGTTAGAAGTAATATTTTATTTAACTTTTAATTGTTATTTATATTAAAAGAATATTTAAATGCCTCAACTGTGTCAAATCATGTGAAATACCACAGAGTATCTGTTTCGAAAAGCTTCCAGACTGAGTAAAGGCTTTTGTATGTATGATTTTTGTAGCTGTGACAATGCCTGTTCAGAAATCTAGACAGAAGAAGGAATATAAGTATGTCTTACAGACATGTTTATCCTGCTTATAACAGTATTGCATATTCTCATACATTCCCAAGAAGAAATTGTGCTTGTACCAGTACCATGCATCTTGTACCATGCATCGATCGCATGGCAAGTTATGTCCTAAAGAATTAATATAATGATATAGAAATACTTGCAATTACATACACAAGACGTTGCAAAATAAAAATTAATAGGTAAAATACAACCCGACTTGGGCAAGGACAAACAGCATCAGAAAAATCAGTTTCCACCCATGAGGGGAATAAAATTGTAACAAGTCATAATTCAGTCTTAGGTGGGAGAAGGAGTATGCCCTTGGAGACAGAATGAAGTCTGCCCAGAGAGACAAGGTGGAGTTAATAACAGAGCTGCAGGGAAACGAATCCCTGCGGTTACGATTACGGCAGGCTGCTTCCCAAGACATGCATTTTTCCATAAGGCACATTCCACATTGTGTGGACTGGACACGTGCTGTCACATGACAGAGGAGGAAACATCTGACTCTCAGGAGAGATGGTGGCCAAAAGTAGCCTGGTGGTGTTAGAGCAATTTAACTGGCCTCCCTGGGGGGTACATGTAAAAGAGCACAGCCCGAAAAAAACTAGGGTCATAGCTTCCCTGGGCCCCCATTCCAGTGTTGTTGCTCTGTTCCAACCTCATGATGAAAACTTTTTTTCCTTACATCGGGTCGGAATTACCTATGTTCCAACTCGTGCTCATTTTCTCTTGTCCTTCCGCAGTGTGCCTCTAGGACACTGGACCTGTCTTCACTACATCCTCTAACTAGGTAGCCAGAGATGGCAATTGTATCTCCCGGTCACCTTCTCTCTTTAGGGCTGAACAGCTGTCTCTGCCTCTCCTCATACATTCTTGTCCCTCTAACCAACCTGATGTCCTTTTGCTGGACTTATTTCAGTACGTCAGTGTCTTTCTTCTACTGGGGAGCCCTTAACTGGACACAGTACTAACGGTACAGTCTCACAAGCGCAGAACAGAGGGGAGCTCTTCAGACAGCCCATCATGACTGAGCAGATTGCTTCCAGGTTTATGAAGAATCTCCCTTGAAATTGCATCTACATACCACTCAAAGCAGACAGATAATCTCTCCTTTGTTTTTACTACTCCTGTGACAGCAAGCCACAGAGCCTAGAGAAGCAGGAATTAACTATATTACAATGCAGAGGAGTAAAAAGTTTATGAAAGATAAAAGAAGGATGACTAAGGACAAGGAGCTAAAAAAACGGGGCTTGGCTAAGGACTTGGGGCAAATGGATTCTGTACCCGGCAGACTTGCCCAGAGCTCCCGGATGTTATTCTGGTTTTTGCATGTAGCTCAACTCTGAATTTATTCACTCTGTTTGCAGATAGCTCTGAAATGCAGTGCCAAACTATAACCTCCTAGCTTCTGGATACCTCTCTGTATGTCAATTTGCTATGACCTTTTGCTTTGTTTACTGAAGTGACAGACATTTGCACTGTGTAGCTAAGTGATCCACTTTTGTACAGGAAAGAAATATTGATGTTGTTTCAGATGTCAGAATTCTCATCTTGGTCAGTTTGCTCTCTGAAAATGATATTTAAATTTTCTATTTAAAGAACAATATATTGAAAACAAAGCACTAAGATGTTTACTTTAAGTATTCATACTTTCTGATACATTCCTTAACTGCGCAATCATACATTGGTTATTTTCAACTTGCTTGGCTGGTGTGTCGGTTTTGCGTAAGACTTCTGTTTCGTTCATTACGTTGTTTCCTTCCCTTGGATAAATTTGGGATATAATTTAAATTTTCTCTTTTTTCAACATAAAACATGTTGAGATGAAAGAACTTTATTCCGAGGTGGGCTATTTTTGAAATAGATTAAACAGAGTGCTATTGCTGTATAGAATGCAAAACAGACTAGCACAATTTATTAGCCTTGACTTCATGAGCAGACTATCAGCCTCAGTTCACTATACATAGCTGTTTATCCTATGTCTTTGCAAAGCACTTGAATGGCCACTGCAAATTCTCATTTCTGTCATCAATTAAATGAAATATTCTGAATGCAAAAGAAAGGCAGTTAAACCATTAGACGTTCAGTGACGTACAGTCTCAGCTTTTCAGTTACTGGATGATTGTTCGCAGTCTCCAGATGATGGACTATGTTGCAGGAAATCGATTCTGTTCTCATTTAAGCCGAAGGACCTTGCTTCTGCTGCATATCCTGCTCTTTCTTCAAAAAGATTTATTACAAAAGACGTAGAAATTCCAATGAGGTTCCCTGAAATTTTAGATTCCCTGAAGGCAAACTCTGCAGTGTAAAGCCTCACTCTTGCAGTAGTGTCTTATCACACCAGTCCCTAAAAGTTGCTGCAGATATCCACTGGGGTCTCTATTAGTGCACACAGCGTTGTGGCCACAAAGACCAACCCTCTGCTCTACTGACTGCCATTTTGGCTAAACCAGGAAGATCAATATTTCATCTAGAGATTAAAATCAAAAGCATGTTAAGATTGAAAAGACTAATCTACATTGTGTTAAAAATGTACATAAACTTCACAGATTGTTAGGTCATGTACCAGAGCAATGGAGCAATAACTTCTCTCTTCTCTTTTAGGCAGGTGAGCCAAGTAAAAGGAATGAATCACCACAGTGATCCTTGTTATTACTTCCGAATACATCCATTTAGTGATTGGAAGGGAAGGAAATAGAGATTAAATTGCACTCTTTGTACNACTTCTCTCTTCTCTTTTAAGCAGGTGAGCCAAGTAAAAGGAATGAATCACCACAGTGATCCTTGTTATTACTTCCGAATACATCCATTTAGTGATTGGAAGGGAAGGAAATAGAGATTAAATTGCACTCTTTGTACAGCATAGCACTCTCTGGGCAAAAATTATCACAAAGAAACCCAGGGTATAGTCACCAGCCCTTACTCTGCACTACTGTGAAACTCGCTCTGAACAGATCAGTAAGCTGGACGTGTTCACCTTGGCATACCTCTCCTGCTTTGCCATCTCCTAAAAAGGGAAGAAAATACATGAACTCTAAATCATCATCTCTTTCTGCTGCTATTTCTCTGCTGAGAAAGAAGGGAATAGTGAGGGCTAACAGAATCTGTGGATGTGATTTGATGCTATATGGGAGTTGAAAAGCTCTACTTTGGGGAAAGGGCAGTAGTAATCAAGGCTTGAAAGTTTTAATGTAAGGATACGTTAAAAACAATTACTCTAATTGTAGGTTACCTTCACAAACTGAAAATATGTGACCTTTATTTCATCTGCTCTTTTGTGATTAAGGATTGCTTATGCTCTTCATGTTTGTTCAAGCAGAAAGCCACCTTCCCTTAAAATATCAAACAAGTGCTTGTAAGAATCTGACTTGCTGACATAATTAATTCTCATAGTCCCTCAGGGCTAGTATATTGCAATTTGACTTACTTGAGCCTTGTGAGTCAGGAAGTTGAGGAGGGTGTGAGGAAATCCTTCAAAATCTTCAGAACATCACCTCAATTCTTTTTAATTGTAGGCATCTGGAGAGCTTTCCTCTTTAAGAAGACTTAAATAATTAAATCATGATTTTAAACTAAAGGCTGAGAAGTTGGTACCTTTGTTCATTCTGGGATCAACATTGGGAAGAAAGAAACCCAATCATTCCAGCAGATGATACCCTAGAGGTCAATCTTTTGTTATTGAATTTCAGCTGGTCACCAAACTTTTTGAACTACAGCCTTCAAAATGTTGTATACTCACTTATTATGGACAGTCACGTATCAGATAATGAGAATAATAATCGATTTCTGGTCCTTAAGATTTCCAAAGGTCATCTAAAATTTATGAATGTCTTTCATCAACTTTTCAATTTGTTGATTTGATGATTGGGGGTCCTATCCAGAGTATTTTATCTGGCACTGCTGTCAGAAAGTGGTGAATGAGTGTCCACTATTCATAAGGTAGGTGACATTATGCTGTTCTAAACACTGAATCGAAAGTTAAACCAGAGTCCTTTTGTAGCATCTCTGTTTTGTGAACTGCAGTAGATTTAGTTCACAGATCTGTGCTCACTAGCAGTAGTGCAATGCAATTTCACTTTGAGATCTAAATACAAAGAAAATCCAAAATAAACTTAATTGAAAACCAAAATTAGTTCTATAACTTATCCCTTTTGTGTTCAAATTACATTTATGACTCAGCGATTGGTTTTCTTGAGAAACTTCTCTCTAATCCAGTCTTTCTTGAGAGATTCCCAGATGTGTCATAGTGTTGTGATATATTTACAAGTTTGAAGTTTTGTTTGTTGTGATTAGTCATCAAGAACTCACTTATTGAGGGACTTTCTCTGTTTCATTTATGTCCCTGCCTAGATGATTATGATTCATATCATCAGAAGGATCATTTCTGCTTGAGAGAAGCTATATCCATCTTTTATCGGATGTGAATCATGTTTATGTTCAACATCTTAAAAGTATTCTAATTTTCTTCCCTGTGTCTTTCTGACTCAGTCAGATTGTATCCTAGTAAATTTATTGTTTTCTCTAATTTCTTTGTGTAGTCTCATATTTATTTAGCATGAGAATCTCTCAGTTTTACAAGGAAATATGGCTGCATGTTTGTATGCATTGATTTTCTCATACCATCAACTCTCACCCCATAATACATTGCACTGTACTAGATGCAATTGCAGTACTGTATTCTCTCTTATACACTCCTAATTAATGAGACATTATCCTAAAATTTATAACTAATTAAATTAATCACTCAGTTTTACATCAGGAGTGTTTTTTCTGTTCTCTTGTGTCACCAGACAGAAGTGCATGGGACTTCTAAAATAGGCAGGAATGCACTGGTGGCTGATTTCCCCAAGCGAGAAGAATAGCACATCCGACCCAGAATGTCCTCAGACATCATTTGCATTTGGAAAAAAAAATCATCAAAAAACCCAAATTAAAACAATTCAACATCCAATAGCTACTTTCCTGTAACCCACAGACTCCTGTTAGAGTCTCCCAGATCCTGGTAGCTCTTCTCCAGTTCTTCTACCTCCATCTCTCCAGATAAAGTAACTTACTTTATGGAATTGATTTGTTTGAATAAGTCCTGCCATGTTAACAGGAGCTGTGTGCTATGATCTGATTGATCGGAAAACTACTCCACAGGGTCCAAGCTTCTGTTCTTTAAACCATCTCAAAAATTGGCTGTTGTCAGGCATGTTTTTATCAGAAAGTTGAATAGCTCTTTTACAGGGTCTTAAGGATAACACACATTTTAATATTTCCTATTTCAAGGCATTTTTTCATATTTTTGAATCTTTAACATAGATGAAGAAGACTTATCTGATTGCTCTGTCATAGGCAAATTCAATGTAACATTGAGGAATGAAAAGCTATTCCATTTTTCCTTCTTACCTCAGTGACTTTATACAGAAATAATTTGCATTTTTTATCAGAGATGGTTTAAAAATGAATATTTTCCTGGAACAAAATTTACAGTGATAGTTTTCTGAGATACAAAGAAAATTAATATAAGCTGATGGATAAGATGAGATG
>VZSC01008720.1:268662-281277 GCA_013398225.1 Steatornis caripensis
TTTGTAGAGTGAGACAGAGTGGAAGAATCTGGAACTTTATTAATTGAGATGGTACTTATTCCTTTAACAATACTAAATAAACTAATTTCAGTGTGCATTTTGGGAGCGGAATGGAAAAGAAAGTGCTCAATAGGTAAAGAAAAAAAAAAATCCAGTAGGAAGAAAAGTGATAAAAACAGGAAGGACCAAAAAAGTCAAGGTCAGAAAGACAGTAAATAAGTGATTCTGCAGAATAACTTCTAATCTGATTCATTGTTGTTTTGGCTACTTAAAATCTAAGTTTTACATCATGTCTTTTGCATTGTGTCCTGTCTTGTAAACACAAGTGTAACAGGTAGCTCTGTTGTATTGAAAAGCTTTCAAATAAAAAATTGTTGTGAAGCGTAAAAAAATGTGATCTTAAAAACCTCTTAACCTCAAATTTGCTTTCAAAGATTTGTTTTAGTAGGGCAGCCAAAAGTTATAAACTTAAATAGTATTCAATATTTATTGACTTTTGCCATTAAGGAAAATATTATCTCAACAATATTTTAGAAGACCTTTTATGAAAAGCTAATGCATTATATATATTTAGGTCTTTTAGCCATTAAATGTGCCATTTGACAACATAATTGCTTTGCCTCTGAGTCCCACAAAAATGTCTTTTCCAAAGGACAATAAAACTGCAGATGAAATATTTTTATTAGAGATTTGGGTATTGTAAAATTAACTGCTATAACTATATTGGCAACTTAAGGGGTTTGGAAAGCACACTAAAACACTCTTAACGTTCACTAATTGCAGGTCCTGTTTTTTCTACTGTTTTATCCTAGCTTATCTTGTATATATAATTATACATATATTAATATGTAGGATATAAATTAAGAGGCTTAGCAATGATCTGTTGTGATATAGTACAATATTTTTTTGAGTAGAGTATGAAAGAAGACTAAAAAAAGAGAGTGTAACACTTGATACCTAAAAAGTCCTTTGTAAATAATAATTCCTGTCAACGACAGTTTCCGGACACAATATACATCTCAACTTCTTTTCTATATATATGAGCAGCAGATGAAGCTCAAAGCTGGTCATTTAAAAATGCAGGCTTTGAGGAAGTGCAATGCAGTATCTGATGCAAGCATTCAGTAGACAGAGATGTGTCCTTCTGACTGTCTTAGGACCATCCCTGCCTTGTGGAATACTTGAATTACTGTTGTGGGATCTCGGCTATTGTACCACCCACAACACTCGCTGTTTATGTTTTAGGGGTGGCAAAACTGAAGCACTGAAAGTGTAATCTTAAACTTCCCAGAGTGTCCAGCAGATTAAGCCAAGAACCCGGGAGATTTCTGTTTCGCAACTGAGTCTGTTTTTTTTTTTCCAGGAGCACACTATATCCTTCACGACAACCACTTTGATCTTCACAGTTCTTTAAATAACTGTTGTGAGAGGCTAAAGGAGGTGGTCACTGTTGTTTTGTTAAGGGAAAAAAACAACAGACGAAAAACAACCAGTCACAAAGTATTAGTACAGAAAAGTTCTTCTTGATATTTTTTCTTTGGTGTTTGTCTTCCTCAGCAAATTCTCCAGAGAAAAATTGTATGCTGACCTATTTATGTATATACTCTGCATATATAAAGCTATACACAAATCTAGGCATCTAGGTAAGCAATCAATATTATACAAACCACCCCTTCCTTTCTCTCCAGTGCATGAGAGTCCGTAACGACTTTGCCTGAGGTCAGTTCCAGTGCAGTACTTGAACACTGAACTCTGAGTGCTCAGGAGTGATCCTGCATAACGCATCCCTAAGTGGTTTGTTGAAGTTGACATTGAAACTGGGCTTTCATAGTGCTGAATCAGATTTAGACAAAACAAGTCCCTTGCTTTAAACAGGCATGTCCCACAGTGGAAGTAACTGAGTAACTGTAACCGGTAGGCTGTGAAAATCTCATTTTCCTTTCATGACATTTGTAACAGAACTGAACTATTTTGATGTTTTGATAGATTAATATAATAGAAAGATTAACCATTAAATGATAATAGGTAGAGGCATTCAATATTGTATCTGTCTATGGCAAGAAACACAGTACACAGAAGTGGTCAGGCTCAGAGGAAAGAGTGAAAACTTAAATTATGTGATGTTGGGACCTTGTGTCTTTCAGCTGTGGAAGAGGCTACAATGTCGCAGTGATAGGATATCCTCCAACTGTACTGGAAAATAGGAATAGATGAGTTTATTATATAGTGAGTGCATAACAGCGAATGTGTCGTTCGTACTGCCATTTGTTTTCTCTGTTCACAGAACACTGTAACATTCTTCTGGATAGACTAACAATACAAATAACTTGCTTTCTGTTTTAAGCCACTAGGAAAGTAATGGCTACTGTGTATTCTTCATACAGATTTTACGCTCTAACAAAGCATGCATTATCTTTGTTTATAACAAATGAACACTGGTAGCCACAATGAACATGCTTCATAACTTCGATGTATATTTCAAAATAGCACCCGAGTGCCCTATTCACTGCCTGATTGAGGGAAGCAAGAGGACTCCCAACTCGTATCTCGTGTACTGCTTAAAAAATGATGCTTTGTTGTTTCGTATGCAATTCACTCGAAGAAGAAGCAAGAGAAATGTTTATTTGGCAGAGGTACAGCACATCCTAACTAAATTACCTCCATTATTATTGGCTTTATTAAAAAAATGACATTTTTGCAGTTATCTCAGTGTTTGCCAATGAATGTCATGCAATTACTACAATTTGCCACCGTGAACAAACTGTATGCTTGTTAATTAGGCTCAGCAGATAGGAAATGGAGGTGTCTGTTAGCAAATGCTGGTTTTTGCTAGTAACCTCGGAGGTCAAAGTAAAGTAAGAAAAGAAAAATAATCATTACATAGATCAGAAAGGGTATTAAGTTAAAGACAAGGAGGAAAGAGAGAAACTATAGCCACATTTTTGTTGGAAATGAGTATGGCCTAGTAGAAAACCCATGAGAAATTAATAAACAAATGTTCCTGAGACAGAAAGTCCCATCTTGCCCCAGGCAAGTCCATTTTGTCTTCATAAATAGCATCCAAGGGATGTGGGTCATACATAGCAACCTAGTTAAGCAGTCTCTAATTCCAGGCATCTAAAATTTGGTCACATCAGAGTGTGAATTAAGATTCATTGTGAGGATTTCAGTGGCTCCACTGGAGCAAGAGTACTGAGGAACAATCAGACAATAGTTCACCTCTGTCAAATTTACTTGGGAGTGAAGAATAGACCTGGGCCTTTCTTGGGTTGTTAGCCATTCATTACTTCAAGTATGCCTATTCAATAGAAATTCCAAATTAAGTCTCCAACTGGAAAGGAGGACTAATGGGGAAGGGAACAGTACACACTTATTTACTGTCCTAAATTGTGCAGAAGGGAGGCTACAGCCTTGGATTGAAAATGGTCTTAAAATGATCTCATTAAAAATGAGCTGTTTCTTTGAGTCACAAGAGGAATAAAATACCAAATTAATGACATTTATTTCACTTGTGACGCCTTGTTCTCTGCTGTGTTCTTTCACGTAGCTCAACTAGTGTAGTCTTTATGTGAGCTGTGGAACGGTAGTCAAAAGATAACTTCTTCAGTGGAGTTCAAAGGACCAAATAGGTACAACTTTTTTCTCCATCAGAGTTTGTTTTCTTCCAGAGATTGCTTTTAGAGAGATAAACAAAGTTTGTCATATTCTAAATCACTGCTGTCAAACTTTTTTCCTTCCTAAATACTTAATTAGATTTTTATATAACAAAGATTGGTAAATTCGCTCAGTACTGTCAGCATTCATTTATAGGAATGTTAGCTATGTCACATCGTCTGTGGCCTTTATTTTGGAACAGCACTAATGCTGGAAATCAAGCTGGCTAGCAAGCAGCTCAAGAACACAAGAACTGTCTCTTGGAAGAGCTAACAAACTTCCGTCTGCTTTCAGATGATCAGTGAGCTCTCCCTAAAGGCAGAACGGCGAGAAAAGTGTTCCTAGATGGCCACTGTGTAAGAAACGGCAGAAGAAACCAACCTCTCCAGGCTGTCAGATGAATGAATGGCCTACTGTTTCCCGTTTAAAGGACTGAGCCATACTCGTGACAGCCAATATAATCCACAGACAAGGAGATAGGTAAAAACAGTGTCTGACAATATTTTTGGAAGACTATGCGGCTTGAATAATGGAGCACAAGTTTTATATTTCTTATAATGATAAGAGCTTGTCGCAACACTTTCTGTAGCAGAATATCTTTCCATTACGCCACACTCGGGCATGAGATGTTTTCTGTATAGCGGACTATACTAAAATTGTCAGTGTTAAGTGTAACTTATTCAGTGATTGTTCCCGACACTGCGGTATCAATCTATTCTCTACTGTTCTATCACCACATCTTTCGGTGGGCTCTTATAACGTTCTCTTACAGCCATCAATAAAAGCCAGTTGATAGAAAGGGTAGATAGAAAGCTAGTGAAATATCTGTAAGAGTGCGAATGTGCTACATAACTGATGTTATGGTGATTTTGTTAAAGATTTCCAGTAAGATGATAAACAGTATCTCAGATTCCAACCAACAGAAAAGAGCAGTGTTTTGCCAATTTTATGTCATGCATGACTGTTATATTGAGGCCTTTTCATTGCTTGTTAATTAATCATGTTTTGCCTGTCCAAAACTATAAAATAAATAGACTATTAACTGTAATTCTTTGCATGGAGAATAAGAAACTGTACAGACAGTCCTGGTCTCTTCAGCTTTCTTTATCTTTTACTGTTTACTTGAAGTGGTGATCAGTATTCCAAGTCAGGCCAACCATTAATTTTCTCTCAGAAAATATGGATCAGGTTTTTCAACAAGCAGATTAAACAAGCTGATTGTTGCCATCCTTGATAAATTTTGCTTAATTGGACCTGGCAGACGCACAACAAACAACACTGTGATGTGGACTTAATATAGCACCTAGTCTTTTAAAACATTGTCTGTAGTGCAGTTGGCATAGCATACAAAAAGTTCTACCCTCTACATTTAAAGTGCTGCATTAATTTATTCTAGAGATTCACAAAGAAATTCAATCTTATTTCAGGAGGGGGAAAAAAAAAAAACACAACCAAACCAAAACCCACAATCCAAACTAAGTTTCTGTTTACCGTTTTCGGTCTGTTAACAAATACGGAGTCTCTGGGAATGATCTGTTCTGGAGAGATGACCCTGCGTATAACCTCAATTAACCATTAGAAACCAGAAGAGACTTTTGGGGCTTAGTTATTTGAGAATGTTAGCACTTAGAGGAAAGATGTAGATGACATTGTTTCTTTCATTATAAAATTACAGTAGCGAGGTCTTAGCTGAGCCAGAGTGAGTTCCTATTCTACTGATCTGTACCAAGCCAACAGGATACAGCCTCTGTCTTATAATTAGCTGTTTCAAAAAGACAAAATTAGATGAATGATAGATTATGTCAGCCATTTAACCTGTTGCCAAACCAGAAATTAATCTCCAAATTTCTTCAGTCCTAGAGCACTGTATTCACCCCAACACCACCCACTCTTTGCAGCCTAACAATGTAGGGACCACTGACAGCACCATAGGAAGGGACTGCTGGGAGAGACCTTTTGCATCATATCAGTTCTGTACAGAAATAATGGGTTTTTCTGTTGCTTTTGTAATTATAAAGCTGAAATGTCTTTGTTCTTGAGCTTCTTGGATCATTGCGGTCAAAACAGGGTAAGCATTTCTGAACTGGTTGTTAATATTTATTGATTATATTTTCTTGTTGTAGCATACATCCAAAGATAAATGAAATTTCAATATATTAAAACTTAGAAGTTCTCTGATTGCCAGGTTCTGTGATATTTGATACTGATGCAGCTTCATCAACTTGTCTGAAATTTAGCTGGTTTACACCAGCAGAACATTTGTCCCCACATTTGCAGCACAGCCATTCCACAGCAGGGTGAATCCAGTGCCTACCAGGACAGAGATCATTACCCTTACTTTGTGTTGGTCGTGTCACATATACCTTCTCTGAGTGATTCTGGGACTTTAAAGCTTGTATCTTTAAAAATACTCTTGTCAGTGACTTACTTTGTCTTGCCCTCTCTCACATCCTTGTACTACTATGTCAAAGTACTAGATTATTTTCTTGTAATCTTACCCCAAATCCTTGCTAACATCTTCAGGTAACAAACACTTAATGCTAATCTACTTTGACGGGAAGACTGTATCAAGCACACAGATTAAGTAATTTGGTGGAAATGAGAAGAAAACATAGTGGCCTAAGGAAGGCAAGTAACCTCTCATTGAAAATGCTAGAATCACAGGTGCCCACAATGGTACAAGCACTCCCTTCAAACAAGTTTCAGGATTACAAGGGGCCAGACCCAGAGAAATGTGATTTAAATACTCATTTTGAAACATTTTTTTCATTCTCTTTCAAGAACTTCTGGTTGTAAGTTGAAGAAAATACGGTCTTCTTCATTAGGTTTGAGAAATCCTGAACAACCTGGCTGGATTCTATGCTTCGGGGTGAAAGAATCATATAAAGCAGGTATTTATAGCTGCAGTTTTAGGTGAGGAATCCTTGGCAAAAGGACTTGTAAGTGACAATCTGGGGTTTTAGAGGATTGGAAAGGAAAGGAGCGAGGATTCACTCAGTATCTTTTTTTTGTGTGTGTGGGAGGGAGTTTGTGTTCTGCTCATCCCTTATAAAAGAACTGGGATAGGGGTTTGCTGAGATCTGGCTCACCAGCTCTGGTCAGAGCTTTGGGATTGAAATGGTCTCCACAGAGCAGATTAATGGGAATGGCTAATGGCAAACCAGATTCACAAGAACAAGTGGTAGCGGACAGCACACCCGTTGAGATCAGCAGCCCAGAGCAGCAACTTCACCGACACTTCCACTTTCTAGCGAATGCTGACCACCGGGGGTGGGGTGGGCAGCAGCATTCCCAGACATGGATCCCCACTGCCCCCTGGTCTTGGTGCAACAGATCCATCTGCTCATGAGTTGGTTTCATCCACATCTAGACGCTAGCGAGCGTGTAAGGTACTGCTGAGGATGGCTAACACCTGGTTGCTTTTGCCCTCAGTCATTGTATTCCGAGGGTGATGGCCTTGCACATTGTGGGTTGTTTGGTTTTCCAAGCTGTTAGTCTTACTGAGTTTCCCTTTCGTCTCTGTTCCCTAATAATGTTCTGCTTCTGTAAATCAGTTTACCCCACTGCCTTCAAATGGAGAATCACATCACTTCTTACCAAGAACACAGATTATATAATTTGGATTCATGAAGGGCTGAAATGTGGTTTTATGTTTTGTTTCATACAGTTTTCAGTAGTTTTCCAGTGAACCTGGCCACTGTTTTTGCCAGTCGGTGCCTGTCAGAAAGGTTGCAGCAGTTTGCAAAAATCTGGCTACTGGTTTTCTGGATGTAGATAGCCAGATTAGTGAGTGTGGGATTCACTGTACAATAAGCACCTTTGTTTAGGGCTTTTGCAAAGTCTGGAAGCACTGGCACTGTGCCTTGTTCAATGTAGCTATTAGAGTCTTTTCATTGACTTTAATTGGAGCTGGATTAGGGCCTAATCATTAAAAAAATCTTCACCCTGCAGTGTGCAATGGTCACATTTGACCTCAACATTTCAATAAGAGGCGTCGGTAGGGGTAAACTAGGACAAAAAAGATAGAAAAATAATATTTTCCTGTCAAGCAATAAATGATAGAGAACTATATGCAGTACAGCGGCCATATGCCTCAAATTTGTCTTGAACTCTCCAAATATTTTTCCACATACGATCTGTCCAATTTTGATTTTTGGCAGCAGCCAGAGCGCAGTGGAAGAGAAGGCTGTTTGTCTGCCTTTAGCTGGTGTGGGATTTGCTGTTGGCAAGCACAGATGACAAACACTTCAGTTCTGTGACCAAATGTCTTTGCCATTGTTTTTATTAGACTGTGGGATGTTTTGCCTGATATGAGACAAGATATTTTAGACAACTTAATGCAGTGTAACGAATGAATAAAATATCAGAGAATAACATACTTTATGTATCTGTAAGTATATTTTTATGTATAAAATTTCGATACATTAGTTTGCAGCATTTTTTAGAAAAGATTTTACAGTTCACAAAGTCAATGCTGAATCACTGTTACAGATTTGCAGCATCTGTCCATCTGTGCTTCTTGCACTTTGCCTTCCATTTCTTTATAGTATCTATGTTCTACAGCTGAGAGGTCCCATGCATCATGCCCTGTGAAAGTCCAAATGGAGCATGCGAAGTGTAATGGAAGCGCAGCTGAACTGAGCTAGAAAGATGAGTAATGCAGGAAACTCTAAATGCTGTAATATTATTAATGTTGTTATAATAAATTTCTGTATATTAAGTCTATTTTTATTTTTAGGGAGGTAATTTTTTTGACAATACAATTAGGGAGACGTGTTTTGGTTTGGTTTTTGGCACATATTGTATGAGTTGTCACTTTTTGTTGCATTTGAAACTTCTGTTATTGGGGAGACAGGAGAAGAATGATCTCTATTAGTTTTATTATAGCTACCGATATGAGATATGAGGTCAATGACATATGGTGAAAAAGATCAACTTACAAATGTCAGTAACCTGTAGTTACATGTCTTATGAAATGAGTCTATCTGTTTCCTGTCTTAAAAACCTAAATAGTATTCTGGTAACACTTTCATTAAAGGAAAAACTTTCTTTAGCAGTTTTTGATCATGTTTCTTCTCAAGCATTGAAGATTTTTATTCCTGGCATACAAATGGTAGTTGTTTTTTTCCCTCTTCTTTCTCGTCATGAGAGTATTGTTATTTGCATGCAGTCATATGTGGCAGACAATTGGAGAAACTTCAACACGGGAACAATATTTTTCAGCCTGGCAACTTGTACGTAAAATGGTTTATTCAGTGTTCTGATAGCAAGAAGTGGAAGCTGTTGCAAAGAAAATATTTCTCTCTTTTCTTATTTTGTATTTTCCTTCTCTCCAAGGCAAACAATTTCAAGCTAATCTCTTTGATTCACATACTGATGGACAAATGTGTCAAAAATGCTGGAAGCAAATGCTGTAGGGCATTTGTTTTAAGAGATTCCTGGTTCATTTATGTACTTATAAGTTTTCTGGTTTTATTCATGGCTAGCATACTTCACCACCCCTGTCACACCAGCTCAGAGACTGAACTGAACTTTTCCCCTTCAACAGTTTTATCTTCCGAAATATCTGTAAAGCATATTAGTTTGTTCTTTTTTGAAATCCCTACTGGATGCATAACTACACATTCAGTTTAATTCACTATGACTACAGCACATTTTTGCTATCCTCAAAATTGTCTACTCTTAGTTATACCAGATAAAACACCTTTGTCATTTGAATAACAGAAACAAAATTTTGATGTCTGTGCTCGTCTACCTTCTTCAATTTTGTTGGGTTTTTTTACTGTTGCATTTAGTAGCAGTTAAACAGATTCAAAACATGCCCTTGCTGTTTTCATGCTCTTGCTTCATGTGTTTTTTATTTTATGTGCAATGAAACTACCTGGATGATAAATACTTTTAAATTCAGGCCACATTTTATTTGTCTAAGTAAGAAATGAATGACCAAATTCTGTGTCCTGATTTGGGGGGTGGGTAGGTAAGGTGGCCTAATTATCAGGATTTATTTTAAGATTTGACTTCTATCTGAGGTGACAAAAATTCCTATTGGCTTCAAGGAAAGTCGGTGAACACCCCTGTAATGAATACTCAGCATGTAAGGCTAGGAAAATGTAGGGATGGTGAAGAGTCCTTTTAGTGAAACAAAATCATATACACCATTCTGGAAATGAGGGAGAAAGATTGTTTGAAGGAGACTTCAATCAGTAAACAATAGAAAGGAAGAATGTGGGACAAGAAAAGTCAAGACAGTCATAGCCATTTCTCATCTTAGAGCCTAGGTGTTTACCTCTTAGCTAACAAAAAAGCCTTGGAGAAGGAAGGGATTAAACAGCTGGGCAAATGCTGTACAGTGAAGTCTCGAGTCCTGCTCAGAGCTGGCATTTCGTACAGAGCTCTCAAAGCCAAGAGCAGAAAAATTAAGAAAGTGAGTGCCAGGAATTGTCAAGCTGTGTCAGACAGGGCTGGAAAGCACAGCCCTACAGAAAATGACTTTTCAGGGAATGAGGAACTTGTGAACTGCAGAGTGTGGGGAAAAGAGCAGTGCAGGCCCACAAAAAAACATCTGAAAAAGAGAGGAACAGAAGATCAGTCCCAAGAAGAGCTATGAATGCAAGGAAACAAATTCACATAAATAAAAGTTAATTATGCCAGAAAAGAACATTGTTTCAATTATTTTGAGCAGAGGAGAAGCAGGGTACCTGCAGGACTGTTCGAGGCCTTCAGGTACTTTGGTACATTTTCCATAAAAAGCCCTGCAAATTCTGAGCTGATGTTCATTCAAAATATGAAGTGTGTCACAGCCCTCTGTTTCTTGCCTCTTTTTTGGGGCATATTTCAGAGTTAACAGTTCCTGTTGTTTCTCCATAGCCTCATTTCTTGGTAACGTGTTTGCTGTGCAGATGCTAAGGATGGAAAACTGCTTCCTAGGATTAATGGGACTTGATAGCAATGTAATAAATGCCAGCAGGAAGCATCCCTCCTGTTCGCTGCACAGCTTTGACTTTCAGCTATGTACATGGAAGACCATACATTCTGATACAAGTGCAATTTCTTTGTGGATCGTTTGGTTCTATGTTCATAAAAGCATTGCTAGACTTTTAACTTTTGAAATCAGGGAATACAGGGGAATTTAAGGTAATAAATCTGTCATGTACCATAATATGCATTACCATTCCCACAGTTACGTAACTTTCATCCAAATATGAATTTTAGCCACTTGTGCACCCATCACGGTGTGGGCTGAACTGGTTTCTTCAAGCCAGCATGATGACCATCATATAATTGATTCCTCTTTTCCATTCCCCTTCACAACAAAATTCAGATAGAGAACACTTTCTTTGTTGATGTAATTATTTCATATTTCATTATTTCAATTATTTCATTACCAAAGTAAAATAAACAGATTTTTCATATGGAAATGTGTACTATTAATCAAATTTACTATAGAACCGTGTAAATATGTGATTATTTCTTCTCTGAAAATGTCTGAGCCTATCATCTTGCTTCTAGCGCATACGCAAAAGTCACACTGACTTCAAAGAATTAGTACCCGTGCTTCTTAAAATCTTTAATAGTACAGAGAGAGAGTAAAAATCATATTCGACTATATTTTCAAAGGGGCATTTTGAAACCAGCCTCTAGTTTTGCATGCCTAGTGAGCTAGGCACGTGTGCACAAATAGGACAGGTGTCTGCAAACTGTGAAGCAAACCGCCATATCAGCGTACACAAAATAATGTCTTGAATGATGGAATCCTCTTTATTTTTCTCCTGTAGCTCTCTATTACAGCCATTATAGTCATATCTGAGGCCTTTGCAATCTTCCCAGAGCCAGCTTCGTGTTTCTTGAATTTTGCTTCATCACAAGGCCCGGAGCTGGAGTTGCACCCCACAAGGGCTGGAGTTGCACTGCTGCTGCCATAGAAGGGAAAATAACGTTAAGGGAAAGTACAAAACTGAGATGAGGAGTACCCGGGAACATGGGGCTTCCTGCTGATGCCCTCTGGGGCCACCTCCAGCCCTGGCCACAGCTGTTACCCCCAGCCTCCCCTGGCACAGCAGGAAGCAGGCTGATGCATGCTCTGACATAGAACCAAGCAGAGAGTGGGGCTATGACCTTCGTCGAGCTCCTGAGGTGCTGCCTGCTGCGTGCAGAGCCAGTGCCGCGATCTTCCACCAGCTGACAGATGGGGCTGTGTGATTATTTGACATCCCTCAATGTTCAGTCAAGCAACAGAATCGCTAAGTCTTGCTGCTTAATAGGTATCTTTTGGCAGGTTGTCAGTCCAGATGTCAGTCACAGAGGTAAATTTTTTCCAGTAACTGTATCCAGATGTTAGCTTTATAAAAGTTTTCTTATGTGCCCTTTTTAATGTTTCTATTCAGTTCCACTGTTGGCTCTGCTGACAACTGCAGTGTTGCCAGCAGCCTAGCACAAGGACTGCAGTATTGCTGTGGTAGTACTTTGTCTTTCCAAATGTCCTCCTGCCTCTTCATCCTCCTATAGGATGAAGAATGTGTGCTCTGTGTTGCTGAGGTCAAATTCATAAATTCTTCAGGAGCAGAAGAGTGTAAGACCCTTAGAGGGCTATCAGAGGGCAGTTGCTGACACACACCACACACCCTCCCGATGCTTCTGTTATAACTGATGTTTGTCATTACAATAAAAGGTAGAATGTATTCCTGCAAATGTGCTAATTGCAAACCACAGTTTAAATATTGAAAAGTTGGTGACTACAATAAGCGTGCGATGCAACAATTGCCTTCAGACCATTATTTAGCTGCCCAGAAACATGTAATAATGCATGTTTTCTCTCAACCCACAGATTTAACTCTAGTCTGGTCTCCAGTTCTTTGCTAGCTGTTGACAGCAAATAATTTCCCCTTTTCTCTGCCCATTGCTGCAGCCATCTGGAATTTTCAGCTTCTGTGGCTGTGGTGCTGTAAGTGTAGCAGTGGGAGG
>VZSC01008720.1:282567-292832 GCA_013398225.1 Steatornis caripensis
GCCTGGACGTGTTCCTGTGCAACCTGCTCTAGGCTAACCTGCTTTAGCAGGGGGGTTGGACTAGATGATCTCCAGACGTCCCTTCTAACCCATACCATTCTGTGATTCTGTGATACACAGAAAATACTAATTTTTCCCTTTTTCTTTTCAAAATTCCCAAGTTGTTGGTGTGTAAATGTACGGTATGACGCTACTGAGAATCATGTTGGAATAATATGATTCAGCACATCCTTAAATACTCAGTTTCTATGGCTAAAAATAAATTAGTCTTATTTCTTTAAATAGACTTTTCTATATTTGTTACAGGAGAAGACCTCTAAAGGTGAGGAAGCTAGGATCCTGATAACTGCACATGCTGTTATTGGATCCCACTGGGAAGTGATCAGGTGTTCCCTATAAAGAACTAAAAAGAGACATTTCAGGGAAGATTTATTTTTCTTTTCAGAATATTCTGAAAGTAAGGAACTAAATGCAAAGAATTTGTTAGAATTGGACAAACCAATGTGAATGTATCACACAGCTAAGTCAAGGGCTAGCAGGGGCAAGACAATGAACAAAATCTCTGTTTTGTTTTGCAGCACCTAGTTGGTATTTTTAGCATACATTTTGAACCTCATTTAAACTGCTGGTCCTTTGTTGTGTTGAAAGTAAAAAAAATTTAAGCTGCAACATTCAATCCTCATATAAATCATTTATATATGCCAGTGCGATATATCCCTCTAGCTGTTTGCTATACATAAGCATTATTTTTTTGACAGTAAATGTTGTGACAGAATGAGTCCTTGACTGATGATTGCAGGCCACATCATTAATAACAAATACACAGAACTCTCTTGCAGGTGGTTGGTTTCTCACGAGTGTTCAGATACCTCCACGTGCTTTGAATCTTCCCATGTTTGGATTTTGCATAGTTGATTATTTGGCTTTCAGGAAAGTAAAAGCGCTTTAAAAACATATGTGATATACAGTATTGCGTCTCGGTATTACTTGGGGAACTTCAAATTCCACTTAGTAGTTAGCAAATGTGTATGAGCAATTTCTCTTAAACAGAATGGGGTTCTGAGAACCAATGCTAAGTTCCGCTCATGAATTCTGCTCTTTGTAGTATTCTGCAAAACACAAAATTACCAACCGTGCTTTGGGAAGAGGAAACTCTATCTGAAGATTTTAACTTTTTTATAGGAAATATATGAAACTCTGCCTAATTCTATTCTTTTCTTTTTTCTGCCCAGTTCTTCTATCAAAAAAATTTATTTTCTAGTAATTCATGCTTTTATCTTCTAATAAATTTAGCCTGAAAATGTAACAGCAACATCTACGTATTTCTCTTGTTTGCTGTGGTATTCTTACATTCTATAATAGGCTAGCAAATACATTAATAAATGAGAGGATTGATTGATTATACAGCCCAGATTCAATGACAAAGCAATAGCTAGAGGATAAAGCATCTTACTGGTCAAGCTGATGAAACTTTAAACTTCCACCTAAATTCACAAAACTAACAGCTGTCCTGGTTTGACCCCAATGCAGTACTCCATCCCCCACACATCATCCTCAGAATAAAGGTGAGGGGTCCCTCCCTCTCCCTCTACGGCCAGGGCACTAATGGGCTCTAAACAGACTCACCTGGTTCTTCTACCCACACCCATGGCCCAGGAGCCTATTTAAGCCCAGCATGGGGCTGTTAGGGGTGGGTGTTGCTCTTGCAGTCTACCCAGCTCCTTGCTTAAGTGTTTGAGGAGGACTCTACCCAGTTCCTTGCTTAAGCATCTAAGGCGGACTCTACCTGGCGAGGAGGACTCTACCTGATTATTCTGCTTTTGATCCTGAATCCAGCTCCTGCCTGCTGCTGAGTACAGTCTAGGACTTTCCTGGGGCATGCCCCACAGCGTCTGGGTGACATATTTGTCATCGGTGGTGGTGGGAGCTTGATACCGGGTTTGTGCATATTTTCCCATTATTGTAATACACAATTCTTGTAGTTAGATTAAAGCTGTTTTTAACCTTTCCAACCCATAAGTCTCTTTCCCTTTTCTTTCCCCTCCATTTTGGGAAGGGAGTGAGTTAACAAAGAGCATCTGTTGTTCGTTTAATAGCCAGCCCAGCTTTAAACCGTGACACAGCTAATTGGAATAGTACAGTTCACTTATATAAATCTTTGATACACATGGTGCATTTTATCACAAATCACAATAGTAATGCAGAATTGTATCATTCTCTGTAAAACATAACACGCTTGTGATCTCTGATAGAAAAGACTACAGCGCTGTGCTGGAAAGTGAACAGCTGCAGCAGGGGATATCAGATAGGCAGTCTGTAATTACTAAAATTTTGCCAGCAACACATCACCTGTACTTTTATTAAAATAGTCTGCGAATCCCTTTAAAGGAACAAACAAACAGCTTCCCCTTCATCCTAAAAACATGATTAGGGATGTGGAGGTGGTAGCATTGGCAAGAAGCAGTATTTATTTTTGTTTGAAACTTCCAACATATCCTGGCAAATGGTTGACTATGGATACTGTTTAATGGTTCAATCATAATCCACAGAAAAAAAATACTGTGCTGTTGTGGCTTCTGAAAGTGTAGTGGGTTCTGCATGTGGTGATCCAAGTACAGCCCTCAGAAGGGCAGAGTTGTGATACAGGGAGCAGGATTCAAGTCAGGATTACGACTGGAGACAGAGTGATGAGCTACCATAAAGCACACACAATTAAGACAGTTGGTAACAGTGAGATTCTGGCTCATAGATGATTTGGAGCCAGTTTTGTAAATCCTAGTCTCTTTAGCCTGTACCTCATCCTTGTCTTTATTCCTAATATTATATCATAGAACATGATCCTCTCCTACAGCAAAGTATAAAGCAGTATCTGCCAGCAATGTCTTCCTCCCTATTCTTATTATCTGATGTTTAACACTGAACATAGTTTCTGGATGCTACAGTCCTAACACCTCACACCAATATTAACCCTTGTCATACTTCATAGCCCATGGATATTTACAGGACCTATAACTAAACATTAAAGGTATTTAGTGCTGCTGTACTTAGCATTTCCTGCTTTACCTTCTCAAAAGCTACTCCTAGAAACCCTAACCCTAGGCACAGCTCCATAGGACCTCTCTAAACACTCCAGGAGCACTCCAGTACATTCTGCTGGTTAGAGCCCTATAGTAATTCTCCACTGTAACTAAGGAAAAGCCATTTGCCCTTACCTGTTCTCACACTTGCCTTTGCATTCTTTGAACTCTGTACAGCTTCAGTAACTCCTTCTCTGTAACCCCCTACGTGGCTCTGTTAGTTGTGGAGTGAGAATTACTCACTGTAATATGAATGAAACTGGAATTAGGGTTAGGTTTACGAAATTGAGAGGCTGAGGACTTGTGAGCATTTCTGAATGCAACTATGTCCAATATCTCTTGCGGCAAGGAAACTGCAATTTCTTGTTGCCAGGAAGTCTTAAAGTTAATTCTGTTAGCGTTCCTGTTAGTTTATGTTGGACTGTTAGCACAAAGATAAGCCAATCCTGTTAGTCAGTTGCATCTGAAATAGAATCATAGGACCATAGAGAATAGTTTGGGTTGGAAGGGACCTTTGAAGGTCATCTAGTCCAACTCTTCTACAATGAGCAAGGACATCTTCAACTAGATCACGTTGCTCAGAGTTCCATCCAACCTGATCTTGAATGTTTCCAGGGACGAGGCATCTACCACCTCTCTGGGCAACCTGTTCTAGAGTTTCACCACCCTCACGGTATAAAATTTGTCCCTTTTATCTGGTCTGAATCTACCATATTTTAGTTTAAAACCATTACCCTTGTCCTGTCGCAACAGGCCCTGCTAAAAGGTTTGTCCTCCTCTTTCTTAAAGGCCCCCTTTAAGAACTGAAAGGCTGCAATAAGGTCTCCCACATCCTCTCTTCTCCAGGCTGAAAAACTCCAACTCTCTCAAGCTTTCTTTATGGGAGATATGTTCCATCCCTGTGATATAGAGTTTAAGACAGGTCCAGTTGTATGCTTAAGAAAATAGAGCCAGATTTCAAGGGATCATTCTTTCTGAGAAGTAAAGCTGATAATTTCTACCTTATGCCCCATCAGTTTAGCTACAGAAGCACATGCTGATCATCACAACACATATTTGCTTGTCTTTCCTACAATTTCTTTCTCTAAAACAGGATAATGACAGAGGCACGCACGTTTGTAAATGCAGGACACCAAAGCATTTGATATGTGATGAACTATTATTATGCCCAAGAGACAAATGGAGATGTTTGTATCAGAAAGTCATTATAGCTCTATTGTATGCACCTTAACTTCTAATATCTAGCCAGTTATATAAGTTTTTGGGTCTACTGGAAAGGAACCTTGAGGGAGACACAGCCTCCAGTAGCAACTTCTCTTACCTCTCATGTAATTTCTAGTTCAACATAGAAAGGGAAAAGGGTTGACACAGGGAGCAACTATTTCTGTGAAGGGCAGGAGGATAGTTCCTGAGAGAGAGGGCACTGAACCTACCTGGTTGGTGAGAGTTGTCTTCTCCTGACTAATATTATTTAGGCAATGCGGCATCATTCTTTCGTGTCTGGTGGGGGAAGATGATGGCAGATTAATTCTGAATTGTTGTGGCACTCACTGAGGTGACTGGCAGCAAGCCTGACCTAGCCGCATATTGGGCATAAGCAAAGAAGATGTCTACCACTTCCTGTCAACAGCCTCCCAAAGCAACTGCCTGTGTCTTGTGCCAGTTCAACTAATGGGTTATTTGCCTCTTGAAAATATAAAAAATAATAATAACCACCCCTTGTAACATTCTTTGAAGGACATGTTTGCATTTAGGTTATTTTCAGAGAGTTAGTTGGCTTGTGTGTAGTTAACATGAGTCATTTAATACAAAAATAGGATTTGCACACGTTTAGCAAATCTGCTACCAGCCCACATTAGTTTGGCACTCAGTCATGTTTGCAGCAATGCCTTCTGGGTGCGTATCCCCACCTTCTTGAAATCCATCTTGGTCTTTCCTATTTTCTACTTGTTCATATCTCATCTTTTTCTGTTTAGCTGATCGAAGAGATGTGATCCTTCACAGACGTCAGTTTCCGTATCAAGGTGACAGGGAAAGCTCGGTATTTCTAAATTTTCTGATATATACTGATTCTTCTTCTGTGATAACTTTGTATCGTAACTGGAAAATTAAATTAAAGAACACCAGTGAAACCCTAATCCCTTAGAGTACAAGAAAAATAGAGTTTAATAGTCCAAAAGCTTACTTGAAAAGCTGCAGGTAAGTGTACCTGTGATAAATCAGTTCAGGTACAACAAGTCATGAAAGATATAATCACTTGGAAGACCAGAAACTCACCTGCATTTATATACATCTCTTACAATCCTTTAACGGAATACAGGAGCTGTCCCAAAACGGTACATTTTGAGACAGACATGGATTTTTTTGCCTTTGTATTGGTTTAGTAGATATAATTGGTTCAAATCCAGTAGTCATTAATTATAGCATATAAAATAGTATATTAAACAAAAATGCTAAACTGCTGGTCATTTAAAATGTCATTGGGGTTTTTATAGATGGGGACATGTTGTCTTCTGGTTGATGTAGAAGTTTGGGACAGTTAGGGATCTTTTGCGTTATTGCTTTTGTTTTTTTAAAAACAGTTATTCTTGAAATGTTATATTTGTGTTGTTCAGTTGTCAGAGCAATTAGAATGGTTCAATTGCCAAATAGAAGCTACACACTTGGGATTGGACCCATACAAATCAAGAAAGTGACAGACTGTGTTTGCTGTGGCACAGGATATGGAGATCCTTTGGCACACATGGAAAACTTGAGCCCTGATCCGTTATTGGAAACCATTAGCATAAATACTCTGCCAGGTCATTGACATCTGCATTATCAAAACCCACTGTGGGACTAGATATTCAGTGCGCAGATTATGCTATTAGTCTATCATATGGTAATGAAATAATCAGCAAAAATGCATGCCTAGGAATTCCTGAGTTAACGTAGAACTGAAATAAAATTTAAACTGCACACAACTCCCTATAGTTTGGTACATGTTGTGCAGTAGATTGTTTTAATGTTCTAAGCACCAAGCCTTGACTCACACTCAGACTTATCTAAAGACTTAAGTGTGAGTAGAGCAGGTCCCACTCAGCTCGTAAGGCTCTTAAAGTAGCTAAATTATGCATATAACAACAGTAATTGCCAGAAATCAGTTTTCCTAATTCCATTCTCTAACCTTTATTGACTGGATTACATCTCAGGTCAGTAAGACTTTCGTACATTTCTTGAGAAGGGTATTTCAAAGCCATCCATTGACATTTTCTGGGTTAAATATACCTTTCCAAAGAGGAAACAGAGATACAGGAGGCCAGAAACTCCCTAAGGTATGTTTGGCATCAAAGAGTTTTCCTGAAAAGTAATTTTAGTCAGAAACTCAGAGATAGAGGCTAGTCTCTCCTGGGAAAGAGAAGACTGCAGGGGCAGGTTAGACATCTTTAATTATCGTCTTATAACTCTCATATTGTTTTAACACATCATCAGAAGATTATCTGTATCATTAGGCCATTATAGGAATTGTAACTTTTTCAGGCATAGGATGTAAATCTCGACTCTTGCAGGCTATTAGTGTATATGTGTTTTAAATGAACAAATGCAATACCTAGACATTGGGGAGGTGGTGTCAGGGATACAAATTCCTTGTTCTAGCCTGGTACAAATAAAGCCAGCCATAAACTGAGCAACACGTACGTCTTACCTTAAAATCATATTTCGTTACAACTATTTATGGTGTTCGGTCTGATATGTCCTGTTGCCGAGTGCTTCTGGGAATTAACTGGAGTAGGCATTTTAGGAGAATTAATCTTAACCTAAGTGCCCTGATTTGACAACTTAACAACTGTGGAGTAGGAGATAAGCTTCACAACTGACTTTATCCTGCTAATTCAGGCCAGTGTTATTAATACGGTGCATGAGATTTACAGTAAGAGCCTAGAAAGTAGAATGAAGTTTAATAGCCAGGAAAACTAAACTTCGTTCATGCTAGATTCAAGGCAGAGAATACTAGATTTTTTTGGTTTACTTTCCAATAAGCTACTTTACAAATAACACCATAAATTTTACACTATGGCTTCAATTACCGAAGGCTTTAGGCACCTGGATAGAATAAAAAATTTGCATGCAGATAGATACATGCAACATTCCTTTAAAACAAAGAAATAAAATGCCTTACAATAAATAAGAATCCAAGATCTTCCATGGGTAAAACGTGTGTCTCGTACATATTGTAAGAAATATAAACCATACAAGGAAAAGGAACAAACTCATAATTCTTACCCAGGAGTAAGTATGCAACCATCAATAGCGTCTTATGCTTTTCAGTATTTATGATATTTATGTAATACCTTTCGCTGTGCCATTTCAAAGTGTTTGCTGTTTATTAAGTTTCACAGAAGCCTTGTGCAATACTATTATTCTCATCTAGGCAATGGAAATACAAAAGTAACAGTAACTGACACCTAAAGAGCAAGCGCCACACTCAGAATACAACTAACTCCTACCTTCTTGTACCAGCTCTTATGAACATACTCATTTCTGGAAGTGTCTATTCAAAGACGTGTTTTTTTCACACTATTCTGAATTGTTTTAAATATATTCTGCTTCTCAAAAAACTTATGAACACCAAGTTATTCTCTCTGTCAATTCCAGTATGCAGCAATGTGTGTCTTCCACACCTACATTAGCATACTCTTAAATATACAGGAAATTTCCTATTTAGCAAAGTATGCCAAATATCTGAATATATTTTTCATTTATTTTGGTTGATGTTACACATTGCATGGTTTGAGGCATAATAATTTGGAGTCTTTATGACCTGTATGAAGATGTCACTACAAGCCCAATATGGAAATCATGATGTGACCATTTCCTCTTTTGGAAAATTCACAGCAAGGTGGAGCTACTCAGCACAGTGAAAGTATAGCAATATGCAGTACTGACTGAAGAATGAGCCTGCTCCTACAATCCCCCATGGCATCCAAAATTTCCTTGGAAACCTCTCCCAAAGTTACTCTGAAGCATCTGCCTAACATGACCCTGTTCTGTTTGCAAGATCACAGCTCACAAATAAACAAGCTATAATAGCTTTAGGCATTGATCCTATTGCTCCAGTACTTTATAAGAAGGCACTATATAATTACTCTTGAAATGCGGGCTAAAGTGTTATTACTATTAATATACCCTAAAACAGTGGAAGTAACTATAAAAAAATGCTGAAAAACATTAGAGTAAAGGGAACAATTGCACTTACAGATTGTGTTGATGCTTTCTATCACTAGATCATCTAATTAGCAACTCATGACATCACTAGACTTTAATCGTTTGGGCTGACATTTTCTACACTACTTGCCATAGGCAGATGTTGCTGTGGCTCACTTTCCCTTTGTAAATCTGAAGTCATAAGGCCATTTAGCTCGCGGAAGTGTTAGGAACTAGTTAATTAATATTGGTTAGGCACTTAGATATTGTAATGTAAGCAGAAAAGTCCACGTGGAAATGAAAGAGATCTGTTTGCAAAATGTGGTTTGAATCTATGTGAGGCTTGGGGCGGGACACTGAACCAAACATTAAAAAATCCTTAGGTGGCAAGCACCATCCATTCTGTGCATGTCTAAGTCTGGAGTCTAGAAAAAAAAGTAGTACACGATCATGTAATTAGACTGGAGAATAATTAATATACACCAGGGAAGGATAACTTCAAATACAGGTAATCTTAATTCCATTTTTTTTCTGTAGTTAATTTTGCAGCCTTTATTTTCTTTCACTGTAGGTTTTCTCTATGTGATATATGGTACAAAAGAAAGCAGAAGTGCAGTATTAATAGCTGATTTTATTCCCCTTTATTAAATGTTAATGTAAAATCTGCAACAAAGAATGCAATTACCCATTTACTATTCTACAACAGCTCAGCTGTCTTTCAATCAAAGAGAACTTCTCAGTCACTTAACCAAAAAAAACAAGGTCAGAATCTTTCACCTTATCTGCCAGGCTTCTAACTCTCTTAAGCATATGCTTGAACTTTGAAATTCCTAGCACTGTGTGCAGAAGTCAGTAATTATTTCTAGTTCACCAGGAAGGACACATCTCTATTGCAAATAGAGTTATGTTAGGTGATTGCCTTCCAACACTTTTACACCTTAACTTGGTTTCAACAGAATTAAAACCTGTACAGTGCTAGGAATTAGTTGTGTTATGTCTGGATGTATTGGGTTTGTGTGGCAAAATTTTGATAGCAGAGGGCCTACATGGGTGTCTTCTGTGAAAAGCTACTAAAATGCTAGAAGCTTCCCGTATGTCTGACAGAATCAATACCACCCGGCTCGAAGACGGACCCACCACTGGCCAAGGCCGAGCCCATCAGCCATGGTGGCAGCGCCTCTGTGATAACATATTTAAGAAGGGAGAAGTGTTGCTGTGCTATGGCAACTGCAGCCAGAGAGAGGAGTGAGAATGTGAGAGAGGAACAGCTCTGCAGACACCAGGATCGGTGAAGAAGGAGGGGAGGAGGTGTTCCAGGCAGCAGAGCAGAGATTCCCCTGCAGCCCATGGTGAAGACCATGGTGAGGCAGGCTGTGCCCCTGAAGCCCACGGAGGTTGATGGTGGAGCAGGTCCCCACCTGCAGCCCATGGAGGACCCCACGCTGGAGCAGGTGGATGCTCGAAGGAGACTGTAACTCCCTGGAGACCCCACACTGGAGCAGGCTGCTGGCAGCACCTGTGGCCCCGTGGAGAGAGGAACCCATGCCGGAGCACATTTGCTGGCAGGGCTTGTGACCCCACAGGGGACCCACACTGGAGAAATCCCTTCCTGAAGGACTGCACTCCATGGAAGGAACCCACACTGGAGCAGTTCACGAAGGACTCACATTGAAGGCATTCACAGAGTACTGCCTGCCGTGAGAGGGATCCCACCCTGGAGCAGGGAAAGAATGTGAGGAGCACTCCCTCTGAGGAGGAAGGAGCAGCAGAAACAGCATGTGATGAACTGACCACAACCCCCATTCCCCATCCCCCTGTGCCGCTCAGGGGGAGGAGGTAGAGAAAATCAAGAGTAAAATTGAGTCTGGGAACAAGGGAGTGGTGGGGGGAAGNCCTGGAGACCCCACACTGGAGCAGGCTGCTGGCAGCACCTGTGGCCCCGTGGAGAGAGGAACCCATGCCGGAGCACATTTGCTGGCAGGGCTTGTGACCCCACAGGGGACC
>VZSC01008722.1:0-11264 GCA_013398225.1 Steatornis caripensis
AAATTTGTTCTGTCCTGGCCCAAACCAGGACACGCATCCACTGGCTTTCTGTGGAAACAGGAGCACCAGCCTCCTAACGGAAACACTCTCACTTGACTCTTAAATTTTTCCATTTTTTTTACCCTCACATGGCTCTCTTGCAACTACGTTAAATGGTTTTTACTCGATAGTTTTGACTACAAAGGTGTTTAGTGGCAGTGCCGGAGAGAAAGCAGTGACATTATTCCCCGTTGGATAGACAAAAGAATCATTGTTCCCAAGGGCACAGTAAGTGGTTTCCTAAAGTAGAAAACACTGTGTATGACAAAATCAACATCTGAATCAATGATATACAGTGTAAACAGTTAGAAATGCAGCTTTTAGACTTTAACTTTGAAGGTTAGACAGGGAGCAATAGCTCTGCGAGATATAAAGTTTGTTCCTACTATATCAGTGTTGATGACTACTACATTGTCATGCTCCTTCTGTCATTCTGACATCATGAAGATTAAGAAATCACCTTCTTGATGTCAAACTAATCCTGTAGCTGCATTTCTGTGCTGCTTGTATATAAGCCATTAGCCCACTAGCCTTCTGTAGAACATCACCACTTCTGTCATCACTGTGTTTCAAAACATATGCAAGACATTCAGCAAGGCTACATCCTTGGGGTACGACAGCCTGAAGTTGCAGCCCATAGAATGTGACACCACTTGTAAAAAGGCATCCTTTTTTTTGCAAAAAGAACTGTGGACTCCTGTGCTGCAGCTCTCTCCAACCACTTTACAGCTAGCACAGCCCTGGCAGTCACGTGGCATCTGCCAGGGGGAAACTACATTCATCCTGTCAGGAGCTGTACCAGTGTCAAAGCAAAAGCATTCTACCAACATATCAATGCTGCAGGGGAGCTGTGCAAGCTTTTATAACAGCACCTGAAATACTTTGTCTCCCAAAAAGGCTCAGAAGAGTGTATTGTCTTTTCCCAGTAAGGTACATTCCTGTAGCAACTGGCAAGAGGACACGCAATTTGGCCACCACAGGTGAGCCTGGCCAGTTTGTATAGGCCATCCATGGCATAGCTCTACCTTTTTATGGGTGTGGTGTAAGTGAATCTTTCCAATCCCTTTTGAACCATCTGCCTCCTATAGCAATAAATCCCAGAAGCTCACTATCTGCTGTGTGAAATGCCACCTTCATCTGTGTGAAGTATCACCTTAATATCATCGGTCAATCCGTTTTAAGAGAAGCAGGAGTGCCCTCTAAACTAGAATTTGTACAATTTGATGAATACTTGTTGTGCATCCACTTAACTCACAACTTCCAAGATTCTGTAAACCGTGTCCTTTTCTCCCCTCAGTCTTTCTCCTTTCCAGAATGAAGAGTCCCAGCATTTTTACTCTCCCCTGACAAAGCAGCTGCTCTATTCCATTGATCACATTAGTTGCCTTTCTTTTTAACTCCCCTATGGACTCCCTCCAGGTGTAGAAACAGGAATTGCCCAATACTGAAAATCTGGGTCTGCCTGTTCCACCTAGGAGCAAAGTAGTACCACTTGTTTTATTTGCAATACCCTTCCATAAAATGCCTACCTAGTATTTTGATGCAGCTCCACACTGTGATGATGGTCTCAGAAGAATTGTCAAAGAGCCCTGTCCTGAGGTGTAACTACAAGTTGATGAACTACCAGTTCAGTACCATGTATATTTTGATGAATGATTTACACTGGATTAATGTTGGACTACTTGAAAAAGCTCAGTATCGTCTGCAGACTTGGGTGATTTCTTTGTTCATTCCCTCCTCCGAATCACAGCTAAACTTGCTGAATAAAATCACTCAGGGACTGCCAATACTGAAATTCTTCCTCCTCCTGAGAGCAGCCCACCAAGTCTTAAACCTTCACTTCCTATCCTTCTCAATTCATAAAAGGATCCCTCATGTTCCTCTGGAACATACATAAATTTTAAGTGGTACTCATGCATTTCTCCATTTAAGAAAATACTTCAAAAGTTTATCAAAAGGACACCGTAAGCCTACGAGTTCAGTGTGGGGAATGGGAAAAGCAACAACATAAAAATTTCTTCCTTTCACCATTGTATTTGGTTTACCCAGCAAGGTTTTGGTAGATGTGGGGTTACAGGGGTGGCTTCTGTGAGAAAATGCCAGAAGCTTCCCCTGTGTCTGAGCCAGTTCCAGGATGGACCGACTGCCAGCCAAGGCCGAGCCATTCAGTGATGGTGGTAGCACCTCTGTGATAATGAATTTAAGAAGCTGGGGGGTGGGGTGGGGGGGTGGTTAGGGAACATGCTGTGTAACAGCACCAGAGAGCAGTGAGAATGTGTGAGATGAACAGCCCTGCAGACACCAAGGCCACTGAAGAAGGAGGAGGTGCTCCAGGCAACAGAGCAGGGATTCCCCTGCAGCCTATGGTGAAGACCATGGTGTTATGAGCAAAAAGCAGGTGTGGACCTCTCCAGGATGAGGCACAGCACTCAGCAAGTGAAAGCATTGGCTTTATGGAAAGCGCAGTGGGAGACCTGGGTCACCAACACTAACCAAATGGGGTCCCAACACAGCGGAGCCCCGCTCAGGAGTGAAGTTCAAGGGAAAGCACTGCAGGGGTGGATAATAAAACTTGCACTGATTAATGTATCATCCATATGCAATTCCCTGTTTTGCTCATTAGTGAACTTGCTAATGAGATGCACGTGCTGCTGTCCAAATTCGAAGATTCACAGCAGGCCGTCACATTGGCACCTGCGCAGGGGTACGTGCAGCTGTAAGGGGAGTGAACCACCCCACATCACCTCACAAAGAGGTAAGATGTGCCTTGGACGCTACGTACTTGCATGAGGGCAGCAAACCGTCCCAGGTCACTGTAACAAAGTCTTCTCATACCCTACACACAGTGAGGCAGGCTGTCCCCCTGCAGTCCACGGAGCTGACAGTGGAGCCTATCTCCACCCGCAGCCCATGGAGGACCCCACGCCAGAGCAGGTGGGTGCACCCAGACGCAG
This sequence comes from Steatornis caripensis, assembly GCA_013398225.1. Lineage (NCBI taxonomy): Eukaryota > Metazoa > Chordata > Aves > Caprimulgiformes > Steatornithidae > Steatornis > Steatornis caripensis. Next base: position 2,994 of record VZSC01008722.1, read on the forward strand.
CTGTGACCCCATGAAGAGGTTCTGGCGGAGCAGGCTCCTGGCAGGACCTGTGACCCCATGGAGAGAGAAGAGCCCATGCTGAAGCAGGTTTGCTGAGAGGACTTGTGATCCTGTGGGGGACCCACGCTGGAGCAGTCTGTATTTGAAAGACTGCACCCTGTGGAAAGGACATGTGGAAAGCACCCGTGCTGGACTGGTTCATGAAGAACTGCAGCCTGCTGGAAGGACCCATGCTGGAGGAGTTCTCGGAGGACTGTCTCCCATGGGCAGGAACCCACACTGGAGCAGGGGAAGAGCGTGAGGAGTGCTTCCCCTGAAAAGGAAGGAGCGAAGGTAGAGAACAAGCTGGTGAAGCTGAGCCCAGGAAGAAGGGAGGTGTGGGGGGAAGGTGGTTTAAGATTTGTTATTTATCATTATCCTCCTACTCTTGTGTTAATTGGTAATAAATTAAATTAATTTCCCCAAGTCGAGTCTGTTTTGCCCATGACAGTAATTGCTGAGTGATCTCTCCCTGTCCTTACCTTGACCCATGAGCCTTTCATCAGATTTTCTCCCTCTGTCCAGTTGAGGAGGGGGAGTGAGAGAGCGGCTTGGCGGACACTTGGTGGCTAGCTAAGCTCAACCATCCAAGCATTAGTTAATCAGTTACAGCTGCACCCCTTCCGAAGGGAAATAAAAACCACAATTTGACATCACTGCATTTGAGCAAATGCAACTTGATGTATTTTTACTGAAAAATAACAACACAAAATAGTATTTTGAACTACTTTGTCTTGAACACAGCTTTACACAGCTCTAATCTGTTTAAAACTTGTTTCTTGTATACAGGTTTAGAACTCAACATTGTTAACAGCAAAGCATTACATTTCAATCACCATGATCAGTTCAGCTCATACATAGCAAGTAATACAGTCCATCCTTTGCTTTTCATTGTCTGTAGCTTGATTTTTATTCTGGATGATAAAAATGTAGGAGGTTGTATAGAACATGTAAGAGTTAATACATTACTTACTCAGCAACTGAAGATGATTCAAGTTCAGTTTCCTAGCTTACCTAAATATATATTCACAAATTCTGTAACAAAGTTTTAACATACATTTAGCATAGCTGGTTTCTGAACACTTTACTTAGTATAATTCGAACCTGAGCTTTGAAAATTTCTAAGAATAATTTCTTCCCTCCTTCTCCCTGAAGCATGCATTTATTGACTAGTAGTCTATGCCATCCCAATCACTGATCCTTGCACAATACATGTACTTAATCTTGTCAGCAATGCATCTGCATTCTCCCCAACATCTTATTCCTCCATCTTTTTCCAACAACCTGACTTCTCTTCACGTTTGTTTGGGTTTTTAAAAATATCCATTCCCAACTGCTCCAAACAATACACAATATACGTATTACTTGACAAACACCACTGAGGTATTTAGCAAGACTAAGTAAGTTACGATGAGTTGAGTACCAGCTTCAGTTACTGAATAAGCAGTGGAACAGCTTATACGATCTTAAACTTACTACTGCCACAGGATATAGCTAGTACCTCTAACCATGTTTATCAGTGATTAGAAGCTCATAAAACTAGTAAAGGTAATCACTGCCATTCCTATATGAACATTTCGAATTGCATTCATTGCTTATTAATCCAACAGCGCTGCACCTTCATAGTTTAGTTTTGTACACAAAAATGTTTATATTCTTTAAAATGTATGCATTCAATCAGACTTACAGATCAGCCAAAGCACAACTGATTGTCGAAATTCTAAAGAATAACGCACTGTAGATACTATCCATCAATATCTGAGGCTTTCAGAGTTCATAGTTGCTACAAATACACTTGTGTTGTATGAACTAGTATTATGGACATACAAATACATCCACTCAGTTGGTAGTCTTGCCAAGTATGACAGTCTTGGGGTTTTCAATTTGTACCAAATAGAACCCAGGTTTTCTACACCATCATGCTGTGACCTGCTGATCTAAAATAAAACGTACACATTTAACCTGTACTGTCACTCCTCTGTTTGCACATGACATCATTGTATATTAGAAACTTAATACCACCAACACATCTGTTTCATAGATGTTTTGCCCCGTATTCCTTCTGCTCTCTTTTAAAAATGGTTTTATCATTAGATAAGTGGATTCACCTATTATTTCAGAACATCCAATTTCAAGGAACTTGAAGTTATAGCTTATGATGACTTAGACTAACAGACAAACATGTATTAGGACTGTAATACATATACATGGGGAGATACAAATGTATATATTACTGGCAGTATTTTCATATAAAAGGATTAGCTGCTTGTTAACTTGCAATGGGATCAGCAGATTAATTTTCCAATAAAATTACTTACTTCCTTCTCTCAGCTTTTTTAATTCCTGCATTATATCACTATACACACAGGATAAAAGCTCCTCTTGTGATTTTGTTCCATCCAAATAAACTACGACAAAAGAAAATGTTTTCATGAGTTCTACGCCAGTTATCTGTACTAGCAATTGGCAAAGTTTTTGGTATTCCTATGGGTGCAATAAGAAGAAATGAAAAAAATAAAAAGCAAGAACAGTACCTCCTTTTTCTTCTTTCCCAAATTCATTTTACATGTTAAAAAATAACAAACCAGAAAAGTATTCTAGTTAAGAATTAATTTACAAATTCTTGTGGTATAAAAGTCTCCATAAGGGTAGTGGTTATAACATTAGGACAGTAAAGCAATGGAATAATTCAGCAGAAAGGTTCCTATGCAGTGGAATACCTCAGGTTCTTCCTCAGCTTCAGGGTTTAAGCAAGTCAAGGAAGACCACTGCAGTTCCCATTCTCACTGCCCAGCAGTAAGCAGTGCTAATGAAGCAGCCACCAGAGTTCTCTTTCCTCTGGCCCCTACTCCAGAAGTAGGAGTCCAAACGCGAACATCACACAAGCTTGTGGCAGCGCCCCATCAGCTGGCTCAACTTTGACTCTTCTCATGCAAGACTGGTGACTGTAGCATGTACAAAAAGCACCTAGGAAGTATCTTCAGCTCATTACAGGACTTCAGCCAGGATTTTAATTCTGTTTGGAAGAATTCTCCCAGCGCATCAGCTATTGTCTCGGAAGCTTCCTATTTAGCCATATGCATCTATGCATACACAAAGTAGCCTGTTAAATGGACTTAGTGATCAGAACGTTTTTGGTTTTAACTTCATAATTTTCATCATTAAAACACCCCCAAACCAAAACTCTATAGACTTGAAAAATAAACCAACAGATGGTCCAAGCCTGCTGCCCAAGTGCCACAAAAATATTTGAGGAAAACTCTGTCCCATACACAAAAAACCCGCAACCCAATAAAAACTGTGCAAGTGCCACACTTAGCATTTTGTAAGTTTAAAATTAAGGATACCATACCAACGTTACTTGAATTCTCTTCCAATTCATTTTTATATTTCAGATACATAGGCCACACGTGTCCATCGAAGTACCCCGGTGTATCTGCTGGCTGATAGACTCTGGTGCTACACAAAAATATATTTGCTTTCCCATGCAAGTTTTACATTTTTCCCCTAGTGTCAGCTGGTTTAATAAGAGCATCTATCCAAAATAAAAACAGGCTGGCAGGCTGCGTAACTGTTCGAGCAAAGGAGGCTCCTTTGTTTTAATATAATCTGTGATATGAACTCTTGATAACTTACCTGTTTCTGCCAATCGGATTACATTTAAGATGAGGTAAAAGGATTTTAATTGAGAAAGGTATTACATATAACTTAAGCTGTATTGAAAGTGTTACCAAAAAATTACTTTTTTTCCTTTTTTTATTGGGTAAAGAGATTTCTCAAGTTTTAAATGTCTAGTCACTTCCAGCCTGGACACAAAAGTCCTTTAAAGGTGAGTCTAGTGAGAAACCAAGAAAGTGGAATCAACCAAAGCCAGCTGAAGAGAAGATTTCTTCACTCAGCCAGCAGATTCTGACTTTGTGCACATGTATTGCTCCAAGCACACAGTATCACTCCAAACCTGGAGGCAAGTGAGATGCTGGCTGAATAATCTAAATCAGATACGTGGTATGACAAATGCACAGCTAAATGCAGTGTACACTAAAACCACACATGGTTACTTTAACAATAATTAACATGTAGCTGTATTCAACCATGGATGAGACTGCTTAGTATTTTTTTAACTGTTTCTCATTTTAAACATGGTTTAACTCCAATATGCAGTCAGTCATCTAAATAATTTATCTGGACAACAAATTATCTTTTCAGTGTTTGTAGAACTTTTAACATTTTAATATCCCTGTGCTCTAAAATGCAAGCCTCGCCCCACCCCTCCCTGCACTCCCCCCAACCCCACCCATCTCTGCGTGCTTTTGTTAATATTGGTTAAATACCCCCAGTCTTCCTTGGGAATCGCAGAGGACAGATGATCTTAATAGCTTACATTTGGCAAGCACTGAAGAAAAGCTGAACAGTACTAAAGAGCCACTCCAGGTCAGGGAGTACAATGACCCTCTATGAGCAATAACTAAATACTCTTACCTCCTCCTTCTTTTGCACTCTTCATAAGGAAGGGTCAAAAAATATCTTCTATTCCACAGCTCATTAAGCGGCCTAAGATAATAATATATTTAGTTCTGTCTTCCTTTTTAGGGCAGCTTTTAATATACCAGGTTACATATTACTGCTTACTCATAATTGTATAGCAGAAAGCCTTCAACAATCAAAATATAAACATCTTCTGTATTTTTCAGATTGCCAGTTGTATTCTGCATCCCTTCTGTCACAACACCTGAGCTTGCCGGGCTTTTCATCCAATTATGAATACTTTTCACCATGTCATCCATATAGAGGGCATTAAGTTCTACATGAAAACAGAACATTAGGCACCTCTTAAAAACAGAGAAAAAAAAAGAACCCCTAGGCTAATCTGTAAGCACCAAATACTCTACAACATACAGGTCTAAACGAAAGAGAAGGGGATTACCCCAAAAACTCTCTCTCACATATATAAGTAGTTCCATGTTTGCACCCAACGATACCCTGAAACTAAAGCTTTCCCCAGGACTGGGGTATTTCTGGTGAGTGTGGTCTCTCTGAACTCTGTAGCACCAAGAAGTGTGTGAACTCACTTCACAGCCTTTCCCTGGATGATAGGAACTGCAGGGACTGTTCTCCTATTCCACAAAACTCATAAAAAAAACCCACCTTACTTACCCCAAGATGTCCACCCTTCTGTCAATTGTCACTGACACAGCTGAAGGGAGGGGGCACTAGAAAATATTTGCTTTGGGTTTCTCTTGGGTTTCACATATTTAGACGGTGGGGATGGATGGATTGGATTGAAAGGAGGATGGCATACAAAGCAAACCAGCACAATGTAGCACCTGTTTCTGCCTGTAGACATGTAAGAACATATCCACTAAGTACTGAATGGTAGAGAGAAGGCAGCCTTTGGATAATATAAGAGCAAATGCATTTTAGAGGTGCTTTTAAGAGCAGGATTAAACGCAGACATTTGAACCAGAATGTCCAACTTACTCTTCCAGTTTCACATTCCAGTTTCATGAAGTCTAGAAGTCTTAAGACTGCATAGCTGGTAAGAGTCTGTTTTCAGATACAATTTAAGGTTCTGGCCAATGTTCCCAAGTAATACATTTTGTGATCACCAAGTATCAACAGAGATTAGCTAATAATCAGCTGCTCACAACTCTCAATTTGAGTTGAACCAACCCACTGGCCTGAAGTGGATCTAGATCTAGAAGTCTGGAAGACTAAATCGGCACGTTGAGAGAGCATTAACCATGAGCTTCAAAACATTTAGTCTCCATGTGAGATCTGACATGAAGTAAAAGTGTCAGGATCAAATCCAAGTTTTGATGATTTGGAATATGACAATGAAAGAGACTCAATGGTGCTGTCTCCCATGTGTTTATTATTAAAGTGAAAAAAAAAATCCATCATTACATTACACAGAAAGTGATCAATTTAAGCTCATGCCAGTGCTGCAAGCCAAGACTTTCAACTAAACAGTACCATTTCCTACTGCACCAGATGCAACATAGAAATAGAGGAAAAGATTAAAAAGAGAAAAGGGAAGGTCAAGCACTAGCTTGAGCTATTTACTGGTTCAGCAACTTTCCTTACGTATCTCAGTGAGCTAAGAGAAACTGAGCAAAGGGTTGCTCTTAACCATTTGCCTACTGCCTTGCTCAGAAAGAAAGAGGGGCAGGGGGTGGAGGGGAAGAACTGTTGAAGCTCAGCAGGACAGAGTTTCCGTACAATGTTCAAAAGCAATGCATGAAAGTTACTGACCATCATACAGCTTAAATCCACGTTCATCTGTTTCTACTTCAGATTCTGGCTGAAGGGGAAAAAAATTTGAATATTTTCAGCTGCTTTTATGACCACTTTCACAGGTAAATACTCCTCAGTTGCAAACATAAGGGTTATACACCTGTGTATCCCAAATGGTTAGATTTCTCTTCAAAATTAAACTGTTGTATACAACCATGAAAATGCAAGACAAACACTTTATTTAATCTAGAACAACAATTTCTCCAAATCATACCTCTTAAGTTCATTAGAGCTCTACTTCAGAAATACCAGCTGCTTCACCCTCCTTAACAAATCCAATGTCAATGCAGAAGTTGGCTTTCTGTTTTGATTTGGGAAACAAAAAACTACCTATTGCTTTATGGGTGTAGGGTTAACCCAACGATATAATTAACTTCATTAGCACAAAGCAAATTGAAAAATGCATCAAACATATGCTGGTTCCTCATTTTAAAAGGGTTTCAAAGAAGACAGTAAGCAACTTTTTGCTGAGTATACTCAATGGTTTTGGCTACAGAAAGTTCAATTATCCTGGGCTCATTTTACTTCTCTTTCTCATGAAGTTACCATTATTTTAAGCAACATCACTTTTAAAATTTTAACAACAGAATAGAAAAGAGAAGCAATGATGCTAAAATCTACTCAAGCTTATTTTTACCTATCAGGTCTTTCAATCCATACTGTTACCTTGAAGAAGTCATCTTGAGAGATTATATCACAGTTGGGAAGCATTTTCTTAAGCTTTTCTGCCAGCGTTGTTTTCCCCCCATTTGTTACACTGAGTTAGAAAACACAGCAAAAACCGCATCAAGACAAAAATCTATCTTTTAAACATGTGTACACGCTCACACACACATTTCTATATAGCTAGGGTAAACCACAAAGACACAATCCGAAAACCCCCGAAAGGTTATTCACATTAAATACCCTTTACACCTATAAATTTTCTGGCGGGTTCCAACAGCTTTCAGACAGTAAATGTAGCAATGCCAGGAAAGAGGTCAGAGAGACGTCGTACCCGAGATCTCCAACGGAGACAGAAATAATGTCTCAAGAGTTACTTGCCATAAAATGAGACAATTATATGTTGTATTTGTAATCTATTTTTTAAAAAATATACATTCATCAATAGGAACGACATCATTTCATTCCGAAAGGAAAACCGGTCTTGAGCTGTAGAAGTTTAATTTGCTAGTACTTACCCTCCAAGGCCAATAACCAATATTTTCATAGTTTGTTTTCTCCTCAGTTCTTCCTTTTCACTGTCAAAGACAGTAGCATGCGAAAACTCTTAATTCAGCAACATGGAAAGCAGCTATTGCATTAAGAAATACCAATTATAGATAGGATAGGACTTCTTTTATGTTCTTTTTCTTTTCTTTTTGCACAGCTACTGTCAGAACCTCAACTGCTTGTTCTAACGCTAACAAAAAACCAGCATCACACGTGCCGCATCACAGATTTTACCTTAAGACGGTATTGCAATCGTTAGGGGAGGGGTTGGGGGGAACTTTGAGAGTCTTGGTTCTATCAATATTAATACCACAGGTGCCCCTAAAAAAAAATAACAATCACTAGCTCAAGCATTGGTGGTATAAAGAACACAAGGTAAACAGAAACCGTAGTGGCAAAACAAACAAAAACCTTAAAAAAATAACACACTGATGTGCTGAGCATAAAGATGTTTTAAAAACTTCAATAAAGGTTATAGCAAAGAGGAGCGAGGGGAAGAAAGTTACGTTTTCAGCTGAACAAACTCCCTCCAGTTTACTATCCCATTACCCATGCCTTCAAAGGTACGGTGTGGCCGAAGGACAGGTAGTAATGGGCTGCTTCTCTTGGGAGCAGCACCAGTCGACAGAGTTGGTCAAACCTGTTTAACATCTGTCAAACGCTGCCTTCCAAGAGCATGAACAAATTAATAACTACCGCACCAGACACCCCCCCCCCCCCCATTTT
>VZSC01008722.1:20685-34736 GCA_013398225.1 Steatornis caripensis
CCCCAAAAAAAAAGCAGCCATGGATTGCCTTTTGTTTACACAACATTTTGGCAATACTTTTATCAGCATCAATGTTTCCATTCTTCTTTTCCTCCCCTTAGGGTGTGATAGCTTTAGAAAACATGTTGACACAGATGCAGTACAGGATACACGTAAGATACGCACAAATCTGTATTTCTTGCTTTTCCCTGTCTTCTGTCATCTTCTCATTTCCCCTTTTAATATTTCTTATTCTTCCTCTTTGTTGTCCATTTCCTCCTTTTACTTACATAAAACCTTGAAAATTGGTGGATGATGGTTAAAGTCGCCAGAGTCGTGAGTGTGCAGTTCTATCTTGCGTGTTTCTGTCATCTGTGTAAGAAATCCACAGAGAACGGACAGTACTCTGTCACCCATCCTATTTTGTCATCTTTTGTTTTTTCTTTTTTTTTTTTTTGTTTGTTTGTTTGACTTCAGCTGCAGCTCAGACATTTCATTCTGAACCTCTTAGATCTAGGACACATTACTGTCTACTGTCCTTGTTCATCATTTACGTATGGGTAACGAACATAACAGAGGTTTCATCCTTTTTAGCTGTTGCCACAGTGCAGGTGTTTAGTTTGCGAGGCAGAGCTCTGAGAAATGTTGGACCTTTTATGTCTAGGAAATGGCTTCTGTGTGAGAGAGAGAACCAGTAAAGCCAAGTTGGGATTCTGTGGTGTTACTAAAAAATAAGATCTGGAGGAGCATGGGATACAGTTACTAATGGGAAGAAGAAATCATATATACGGTGTTTACATGCATTTGGCAATCTAGACATGTATTAATTTTATGGTTATATTTTTACATACGTTTAGCCCCCAAAAAGCCCGAGAGAGACGACTGCAGAAATGTTTTGCTTGGTAGTTATGCCTTGGTAAATTAAACACCACTTCATAAGCATGTGCCTGTGCTGCAGCATGGCTCTTGCTAGGGAATATCCAGAGGTATTTGAAAATATCTTCCAACAGTCACCCGAAGACTGGGGGATGTGCTGCAAAATGGCAGCTTATACAGTTGAGTATCATCATCCTTTCTGAAGCCTCTCAGCACGTATATGTGACACTTCTAAAACCCTTAAGTTAACTTTCTAAAATGATCACTGTTGTGGGTAGACTTTTAGATACTGGGGTAACGAATACTACATCTAGCAAAAAACGGGCAAAAAAACATCTAGCAATGGTTCTTATTTATAGAAAGGTAAAGGCTTATTCTGGAGACATAAGGAAACCTACTGTCTCATTACTCAGTTCTCTCCATATAATATACTACACAAGATCTTGTGTATGCACACTTTATTGTACAGTACTAGCCTTTGGCAGTAAGTTCATCAGTTTTTCTGAGGATACAACATAGCCTAGGCTAAGTGTGGTCTAACTAATGCATTGTCCTGATGGACCAAATACTGCTTCAATCACAAGTTAATCTATATAAACATGTAAACTGTATTGTAAGAACTTGAAATACAGCTACATACTTAAGACATATAAAAGTAGACAAACCTATATACTTAAGACTTTAGGTATTTAAAAGTAAACAATACAGAACAGTCTGTATAATATATTTCTCCATTGAGTTCAGTGGTCTTCAGCAGTTCAGCTAATAAAAATGATGTAAGATACATGTTTCTTCTCCTGTACTCATCTGACACATTCTGCTTGGTGTTCTTGAAATGTAACCTTATTGAATTTTTTCAAAAATGTTTATAGGGATACTTTTGCAGTCTGTGTGTCTCTGGATTAAGGTTGTCTTTTCTTGGCCTGGATGCTGCTGACAGTCTCTTCAAAACTATTAAAAGAAATGTTGCCCACTTAGTGGAACTGTAAACACTATAGCTTTTTTTAAGCATCTGAACAGAACACCGTGTCGGTTGTACATTCCATAAATAGGACTTGGTGATGATGTGTCATTTTTCTTAAATGCAATGATTTCTGTCTACTACATTATTTTCCTAATTAGTAATGACAAGTAAGTATGAGAACATCTTGCAAATGACAGTAATTGCTTTGTATTAATTCTGTATCATTTGACATATCTGATATTATTAATAAAAATATATACAACATCTATGAGTGTGTGGAGTTGTACATGACTGAAACTGCACTTCACTTCAGAAATTCATGGCAACACTTCAGCTCACCATGCAAGTCAACTATGAAGACCGTGTTATGTGTGCACAAGAGGCAGCTTAGGTTTAGCTCATCAGTTGGTCCATCTTGTTCAGAACCCGTGCTCCTGGGCTGAGTCTCTTCATCCTGATTTTCATTGACAGAGGTGTAGCACAAATCCATTCAGCAAGAAGCTTGAAGGGTTAAAGAAAGGAATTTGCTTGGATTTGAGGGCTGTATATGTATGTTGTGTTTAGAAAGCATGGTACTGATACTGTTTATTTTTTCTTTTTTAAGGGCAGGTTAAAGTGTTCAGGGCCCTCTATACATTTGAGCCTAGAACGGTAAGTACATCTAGATTTTAGGGTTTTGAGAAACTTAATCTTGCCTATAGTAATATTTCTTTAATTCTGCTGGATTTGGTCTGTTAGATTTACTGTACTATGTACTGTATTATGTTTTCAATGAAAAAGCCTGTTGATGGATGTCAGTTCTTAATGTCACTAAAACTGCCTGATTAATCATCACTCTCCTTTTTGAGGTCCAGCTCTTTTTGAAAGCAGCATGCTTTCTTCTCTAGTGTCAGTTACCTGCAATCTAAGATGAGCAATCTTAAGTGATTTTTCTCTTTTCTTCTAAAGGCAACAAAGATAATTGAGAATGAAGAGATGTGATGAACTGGGACTAACCAAAAAGGGGATGAAGTTAACAAACACAAGATACGTTTCTTTTGTTGCACAGTGCCCTGCTGGAAAGGCCACAGTCTTTCTTTAGTTGTCAGCCATTTAATAGCCAGCCCAGCTTTAAACCATGACAGAAGGTCACACATCCAAAAAGTTAGCTGTAGGAAGGTCAAACTACAGTATGTCAGACTGTTGTCTAATTGCTAGAGAATTTGTGTTAACTATTCTTTTGAAAGAAGTGCTGAACATTCTCTGATTTATCCAGTATTTGTTTTACCTAAGTACACACATTCAAATTTTTGTTTACTCTTCCTTTTTTTTTTTTTTTTAAATTTTAAAGCCAGATGAACTGTACTTTGAAGAAGGAGATATCATTTACATCTCAGACATGGTGAGTCTAAGACATCCCATACAGACTGAAGACTTCTGAGATGCAGCATATCCCTTCTAAAAATATTTTCCCTTTTCTCTGCAGAGTGATACAAATTGGTGGAAAGGAACTTGCAAAGGACGAACTGGACTAATTCCAAGCAACTACGGTAATGTCTAGAATGTTTGCATTTGGTAAGATCATTCACAATCAAAGGAAATCACTAAATAAAAATAACTGATACACTTATTTTCAGAAACTGATCACACTATTGGCATTTAATAGTGCTCTACCAGAGTGTTTCCAAATATGTCTGCAATATCAGTTACCCTGTACATCAGCAGTGCACAGGCTGCGTGGACAGCTTGAGTTTGCCAAGTGTTCATGTTTCTGGTTGTGCAGGTAACAGCAACAGATGTCCTCAGTTTTGAGGGGAAGAACACTTGGATCTAAAGGATGGTTTTACAGATGGCACTTGAAACTGAGGTTTGTATTATTGATACCCTCAATGAACATACTGCAGTTTTTGAATTTTCTTATTAGCAGTATCTTGGCTATATTCCTTCAGTCTGTATGTTGCCTTTTTTTTTTAGTAGGCCTAAGGATGGACAACTGCAGCCTTTAGTAGTTTTGAGATCAAGAAGTCTGACGCAGCGTAGGGTGGCTTCTTACAGAGATAGTAACCAATACTGGAATTGTTAGTAAACCTGCATATGGACCAAGAAGCTAAAGCAGGTTGTGAGCAATTCTGTAGACCTCCTTTGATATTCGCGCCCCCTCCCCCCCACCTTAAAAAGTAGGGCTGTTTTGTTTGCCATTTGTTGCTTTGTAATTAATATATTCAGCCACAGAAAACACTGTTTTCTTGGGGATTGCACCATGTTATATACCCCATACCTGAATAAACTGAATAAAAATTGCTTTTTCATGTTCAACTAAAATCACTTTGAACAGCCATGAGTACATACAACGCAGCACAATTCTTCCAAGTCCTTCCCAGAAATGGAGGCAGAGTAGCAGTGTCACGTGACAGATTGTGTCAAAACTGCTAATATCGTTACTAACTGAGGTTGTTTCATGTTGTCCCTTCTTCATTAGGACACTTTATGGTAGCAATGCTATGATTCCCTTCTCTGACTCTTAGTTAGTAGAAATACATGAAGGGAAGCCTGTGGTGCAGTTATTGAGACTATGGTATCAAATGTCACTTTAGTTTGTGGCTTCCAGACTGATTCTACTCTTGCCGTCTTCCAGAGGTAGTCACTGTAATAGACAAGAAGAATAATTTACACATGCTTACCTATACTCAGTTTTCTTTTGAACATTTAAGTATGTTACATTTGAAATAAAGCCAACAACTTAGTAATTCAGTTTGTATTCCCATTTAGATCATTTGGAGAAGTTGCTTCCAAAATGCTTTACTGAAAAGTTACCTGAGCAGCAGTTTAACTTCCATTTTAGACCAGTCAGGCAGTGTGAGGTGGTGGTGTCTCTTGTCTGCGCATTCGCAAAAATTTCCTGTGTAAGCAGAACAGAAGCCTCTGCAGACCCTGAAAACAAAGAGTACCAGGAACGTGTCTTCTGATTTAGACAGACTGTGCGGAATCCTCAAAGACCTGCTTCTGCTGGTTACCAGCTTTAGAACTGCCGAGGTTGGGTCTTAACCATTGAAACACTGTGATCTGACTCTTCTACAGCCTGTTGCAAAAGGTGGAGACAGAGCTGAGACTACCGAGTCTCTCGTGGGGTCTTGTGCTCCATCTGCTGGGCTTAAAGAAACACATTTGAAAAGACTGAATGAAAAAGCTGATGAAGACAGAATCAGCATTATCTGCATTAAAAATATTTATTACTGAACTTCTGATGCAGATTTCTAAAGAGAAAGTTAGTTTTGCACTTTTGAGACAGTGTTAGTGTTAATGCTTTCTATAGTGCACTACTCAATATGGCTAGCCTGTTCTGCTTGTATAATGACTGTGTGTTCTGGGACTGGCTTTCCTGCTCTGCTTTAGGATTCTGTTCACTGCACAAAACCTTTTTAAATCGAAATATCAGAATCTAGCATTTGTGTTTTATTTTTTGACTCACAGCTAGAGAGATAAACAGGATCCGTGGAAAGGTTATGCAGATTTCACGTGAAATTGTGCAATTACAAGCATTATGGGAGGAATACACATCAAAGTCAGAAAAGATCTGGGTAGGCCACAACAGTCTTGAGACTTTTTATTTCTGGTAACTGACATATGTTATCTTTGCCTACATTGCATCTGGTTAGAGTAACAGTCTGATCTGAGGAACACCCTTTCACGTTCTCCAGCCTCCTGTAACAAGCCGTAGAGCAAGGGCTTAGAGAGCCTACTCATCTCAGATTGTATGCTGTCATACTTGCCTAGAGTCCTAGGAGTCACAGAGTCTTCCACCTAAGAAGTTTTTAAAAAAGAGTTTCTAGATCATAGTCCTGCTTTTAAGTGTTTCACAGTGCTGTTAAGTTTCATTTTGCTGTGGCAACAGCACAGTCACCACGAAGTGTTTGCTGCTCCTCTCTAGTAAAACCTAAAGCTTGTGAGATGAAGAAAAGATCTACAGAAGCCTGAACTTCTGTTTGCCCATCACTGTGTTCATTGTTCAAACAGTTTTCGTTTGCAGACCTCCTGCAGATTTTCCAGGGAAAATAAAAAAATCTGTGTAAAACAAGTAGGAAGCCTATTGACAGTGGATTTTTTTAGTTACCCTTCACAAACCACTTAGAAATAAGTCACTCGTAACTACAGATTGCAGGCTGTAGGTTGAAAGCCTAGCTGCATGCAACTGCTCAAAACCGTCTTACAAGTGTAGAAAGGAAAGTCACAACCGAGATGAAATATTGCCAGATTCCCGGTGGCTTGCAACCGCTGATCAGTGTGATGCTGTTCTTTGAAGTTTTCACAAGCTGGTCTCTGAATTGCTTTCCCATACACAGAAAATAGAAGTGCATCTGACTAGCCATCACTCACAAATCCCCTTTCACATTAGAATCAAATATATGCTACTGGTTCTTCTGGAATAAATCAAAGTTTTATTTCCACTCAGGTGTCAAATATCTGCTCAGTTTCAGAAGTAGTTAGAATTTACTCTCTGTTTCATTTCAGTGGCAGAGCAAGCTGAGTCTATCGATAACCCGCTACACGAAGCTGCCAAACGTGGTAAGTGTGATTTGGGATTTAGTTGTGTAATGCTAAAGGATGATTTGTTGGTTTTCTGCCAAAGTAATAATATGTTTAGAATGAAGATGTCCTGTCTGTTTTCTTTGTATGGTATCTTGAACACATTATCTGGTAATCTTTGCAGCTCTCAGAAGCTGAGCTGGTTTACAGCATGACAGAATTGCCACTCTGTGATTGTATACACAGCAGGAGTTCGGTACCATCCATTTCATCCATGGGGATCTAAAGGTGTTCTGGGAGTGGATGTCTGGTCTGACTTGGACCGGTTGTTGTATGAATTACAAGTGTTGCTGCTAATCACTTTATCTCTTCCTGAGTTCACAGGAGGACTGACACCCTTCAGGAAGAACTATGTGCCTTTAATGGTTAAGTTAACTTTTCAAAGAAAAAAAAAAATCAATACTGAATTTGTCTTTCAGGCAACCTAAGCTGGTTGAGAGAGTGCTTGGATAATCGAGTTGGGGTCAATGGCTTAGACAAAGCTGGAAACACAGCTCTGTACTGGGCATGCCATGGAGGCCACAAAGGTATCAGAGAATTAATTTGAAATTACTGTTCTCTGGTTTTCTTGATTTGCTTGTTAGACTGATTGCTAAAATTGCCATACTAAATAGAAAACCCAGGATTTTTTTAATGTCATTCTAGTTTTTTAAAAAGGAAAGTTAAAGCTAGAAAGGAGGTTGAGCTCCATCAAATGCTGTGTGTTTTGTTGTTGCTGTTGAAGCATGTGTTCTAATCAGTGTAACTGTTAGAAGCAGAGTGGGAAGACAGACTAAAAAGAAGTGTTGTTTTGGGTATTTTATGCAGTAACATTTATTTGTGACAAATGGTTATTTGGTCAATGCAGTCTGACTGTTAGAGATTTTCATTAGCTGGTTGGATTGCTCTTTCATTGAGTCTTAATTAAATTTCTACTCTGAATGCAAAAAAGCCTGTTTTGTTTCCACTAAGTTTTTCTCTTTATTTCCTCTCCACTCCTGTTTCCTGCAGATATAGTGGATGTTCTGTTTACCCAGGCAAACCTAGAGTTAAACCAACAGGTAGGTTAAACCAACAGACTCTTACATTAAAGGTGTGATGTTATTCATCCTTGGTACAAGCTGAAAGGTTTTTTGCTGTATTTTAATACTGTTGCTTTTCCCTCTAACTCCACAGAACAAATTGGGAGACACAGCTTTGCATGCTGCTGCATGGAAAGGTTATGCAGATATTGTAGAGATGCTGCTGGGAAAGGGTAAAGATCTTCACCAAGGTTTTGACAATCCATGTGGCAGACTAGATTCCTGAATGTTGATTAGTTTGTATTTTTTAAACTGTTTTCCTATAACCCAGGTACAGTCCTTAGCCAGCTTACCTACCTTTATAAGCCTTGCAGAAAATTTTGGCAACTGTTTGGAAAGTAGACATCTCACTTGCTCAAGATAAATGTCATCCTGCTTTGCAGACAAAATTAGGCACTTAACCCCAGAACAGCAATGGCATCTGCTTCCTGGAAAGGGAGTGCAGCCAGCGAGTTCCCTAGCTAACTGTAGCTTATGGAAGTGCATCCGTAGCTTTTAGCCTGCTTCAGAGCGGTCCATAGATGAGATTCCCTTGTGGGTTACTGTTCTACCCATGCTACTGAAACTCGTATTGTAATACCATTCCTCAAGAAGTATCTGGGACAGTGATTTGTGATGAAAATTTTCTATTATAAAGGGGCAAGAACAGATCTGAAGAACAATGAGAAGAAACTGGCTTTAGACATGGCAACCAATGCAGCTTGCGCTTCTTTGCTTAAGAAGAAACAGAGTGCAGGTATTTCTGATTTTGTTGTTCTGATACGTTTTTCCTTTTTAGAGGACACGTAATATTTCAACTAAATACTGCTATGTTGATAGCCATAAAAACCAGTTGGGAGCTACATGGGCTAAGAGTTGTGTTTGGAAGGGTTTGCTTCAGAGGGTTAGTTCAGCAGAGCTGTGATAGAGACCTGTTGTTTATCGCATTCAGTGTTGCTGACTCCACCCAAAGAGCCATCTTGGGGAAGGGAAGAAGGGAAAGGGGAGAAGGGGAAGAGGCGGGAAAGACAGGCCCTTCAGAGCAGAGAGACAGAGAGAAAGCAAGACTGGAAGCTACTTTAAAAGCACTGTGGCACAAGGGACAGGGTATGAGAGTAAAACGATGTGGTGTGTTCCACCTTACACCTGTGTCTCCAAACAAACACCAATGGACCTCTTTTATTTTCTCATTATTCATTTTTAAAAAATTCTTATTCCTGTGTCTCTCTGAGTGACTCTCTAATAGAGAAGTAAGTAAAGAATGCTTTCAAGTATTTATCAAAATAGTCTCACCGCCTTTCACTTGCATTCAGCTCTCCTAGTAGCATAGTGTCCATGTACAGTGTCGCATAATTAATGTTACCTGTAGCTTTCAGGAGGCTGAAGTCAGGGTGGAAACCGTAGATGAATTACACATGAAATCAGAAATTACTTAAAAATGCAGGCAGAATTACATCTTATATCAGCAATGCACACACTCTAGCAAGTGTATTGTCACAGGGCTAGCGAGAACAGAGGCAGTGCTAACCTGTGGGTGGTTAGCGGTTATGGGAATTACATGGTGAAATAGCTGACTGCAGCTGTAGAAGGCCAAGAAGAGCAGTTACAGAAAAATAACTGACAGGCTTTTTGATAGTGGTAATATCAGGATTTCCTACAAAACTTTGAGAAATTATTTCCATCAGTTTTGACTCTGAAGAAAGCAGTTGTAACAAAGGGCAGAATTTCTTCTATTTCCATCTTTTTTCTGTTGTAAGCTAATCCCTGTTAGGAGCACTTACTTAGTCTTTGCCTGTCAATTGTACGCACCTGCTACAGGAGTATTCTCTGTTCTAATGTCCCTAACAATTGTATTAATATTTCGTCTTCTGATACTAGTTAACTTATCTTCTACTTCTGGTGCATTTGCTTCACTCCCTCGAAATTAATTTTGTTTCATGGCTGACTGATTTTCTATCCTTAGTTGCTTCATCATCACTAGTGTCTGGTACTCTCACACATTATCTTTTCCTGTTTGCCTTGATACAATAGCTGATGTTCTCAGTCTAACTGCAGTTTCAGTGTTAGCTTAGTTTTTGTTTTTCTGTCTTCATTTGGCCTTTTATAATCTCTGTGACCCCACTGATCTGTATGCTTCTCTTGTATTTTGTAATTTCTTGATTATTTTTATTAATTTCATTCTTCTGTGTGTATTGATTCTACGTTTCAGTATTTCAAGCGTCTTGTGAGTGAAATGATTGTTCTTTTTCAGAAATTCAATCCTATATCAGTCATCTTCCTGTCCCCCGTTTCAAATCTTCCTATTTAGGTATGACTTCTATTGTAGTCCGTCTATAAAACATTTTGGTTTATCCAAGGAAGCTTACTTTGCCTCCATTTAAATGTTCAGTTTTATGTTCTACGTGTATACACACATTCAAATGTCATGGTTGCTGAAGTATATTCTAAGAAATGAAATTTATTAAAATTCTGTGATAGAAATGCAAAAAGATTCAGTCATTTGTGCTCCTGAACAAGGAAACCATTGTTACACAGAAGAAATGGGATTTGTCCTTTCTTGCAGAATGGCCCGTTGAGCACAGGGCTCTACAGTTCTGTTCTTTCCTTTCTTCGTTTGCTGCTTCTCCTACTCAAAAAGGAAAAAAAATACTTTTTTCTCTTTAGATTTCATTTATCAAAACAGTTGAGCAGGTCAGTTTTAAATTTACTAATTTTTCTTCTTCCAGAAGTCTAGGATAACACGGTTATCACTTGTGTGAATTATGTTGGTCTTGTTGTGTCTGCACCTGATATTTTTAATACTTTGTTTTAGTATGTTATTGCAAAGCTATGACTGACTAGGATCTTGTGGTTCCTGGCTCTCAGTAGTGCAATATAACATATGTTATATATAATCCATATTCCTTTTCCCATATATTTGAAAATCTGTAGGCAAATAATCATCTATCACAAAAAGCCCATACTGTTTATCTTTGCACAGTCCCAAAGGTAGATGTAGTACTCCAGGCACTGCAGCACATGTGGTGAATATACTGTAATACTCCTGTTTTCTGCTTACTATACTTCAAAAGCTAAAGCTCATAAGTAGGTGTAAGAAACATTTATTCAGGATAAAACCTAGGTGAGAAAAGAAAGGAGAGAATAGATGGAACATGTTTGATTTTAAGCAGAGAACGGCAGCCAGCTAGGCACTCAGAATAAAACCATAGAGGCTCTTCCACCAACTCACTCATTCTTTCCTTTGTGATTTAAAGGTAATATATACAGAAAATACAATTAAAGTGTTCCAGCTCTGCTGTACAAGTTCCAAGGAGTCAGAAGATGGTTCTTGAAGGTCACAGACAGACTAGTTCTCACATGCAGGAGATGTGATTACTGGCTTAGCCCTACCTTTGAAATCCAGATCTATAGCCCCATCTGTGTAGGCCCAACATCTCTAGATGATAGAGGAATCAAGTTTCTCAGATGCTGGTTTGCAAGCATTGCAAATGTGAGGCTTTTTATGGTTTTATCCTGGATTAAGAGAGAGCTTTGTTTCTTTCCAGGTACAGTCCGAACATTAAGTAATGCAGAGGAATACCTCGATGATGAAGACTCCGATTAGCTTTTCTCATTCAGCCTAAAGAACTATAACTTGCATTGCCTATGTGATTCTCAAAACATCTTTATAACTGTAAAAAATATCTGACTTAGAGTATTGCAGTCTTCCAATATAGCATATAAATGAGAGGGTGAAATCATGCTTTCCAAAGGAATAATCTTCATGTGTACCACAAGATGCCACACTTTAAATCAGAGTTCCTTTGGAATTTTCTCACAGAGGACTTGTGGCATACCCTTGTTGTTCAATGGGCAGAGGACCATCTTCTAAACTCACAGGTTTCATCTCAGGCCTTCACAGCAAGTGCCTTGCATCTCTGAAATGCACTCCTCAAACTGAAAGATCCCTCTGGGACAGCAGGACACCGTTGCTAACATTTCCCAAAATCTCCCTGGATGTAGGTTCCTTTTGTGCAGATCAGATAATACTGGCACAATCAGTACTGGTTAACAGGCATGAATGGAGGTGCTGCTATAGAAACTGATCATCTTTTGCCCACATGGAGCCAGCAAGACAAGGTTTGATTTTTTATTTTTTGGTAAATTTCCTCCCCACTCCCCATTCCTTTCTGTACCCCTCTAAGTAAGGGGTAGAATGATATGGGACGATCTGCCCCTTTGTCTTCTCTATTGCTATGAGCCCAATCCCTGAAACGTAAACTCAGGTGAAATGCCTGCTTAAGTCAGTTTTGCTTGAGAAATACTCTTTAATTTTGGACTTCGTGACTTTATTATTTTGCTTTTTGAAGTGCATTATGCTGAAACTATGCGTAGTGAAAGGAAGACAATATTTTTCTATTTATCCTGCCTATTTTTTTTACTCATCTCTTGCTTTTATTTTTTGAAAATGGTCTTGTATTTTGTCCTAAATTACCTCAAAGCTTAAGTGTGTTTGAAGGAATGAGGGAAGATGTATATCAAATATACCACACGTATCTTTAGAAGAGATATCTGAAGCTGAATAAACATTTTAAAAATGTATTGCTTCTTCCTGTTAATTAAAGAGAACTGAAAAATAAATTGAGCCACTTTCAAACTTCCCTGCAGAGTTAAAAAACAAGTACTTCCTTCCAGCTGCTCAAATAGCTGCAGCCAAATACTATACCTTACTGAGGAATACTTCCTTACTGTGATGCTAAGAAAATGTTAGAGGTATTTGAGATAGAATCTCATTTTCAGTTTTTGTTGCTAGCTTCCGTGTTAGCAGCTTTGACAGATTCAGTCTAACACAGCAGTCTGTCATAAAAAAAAAAGGCAAAAAAAAGGACACGTAATATTTCAACTAAATACTGCTATGTTGATAGCCATAAAAACCAGTTGGGAGCTACATGGGCTAAGAGTTGTGTTTGGAAGGGTTTGCTTCAGAGGGTTAGTTCAGCAGAGCTGTGATAGAGACCTGTTGTTTATNAAAAACAGGCAAAAAAAAAAAGCTCTTGTGAAAAATTGGGGATATATGAAAAGCTCTTGTGAAAGATTGGGGATAAGTGAAAAGCTCTTGCTAAAGATTGGGGATAAATGAAAATCACACTAAGTATTTTAGGTATTAAGAGAAGTCTAGAGTACTCTAACATCCCACTTTAAAAATATATTGAACTAGATTTTTGCATTTTTATTATCCTGAAAAGAACTAGACACAGGTAAAGCTTGTTAAATGAGCACTTACGTTACGTCAAACTTAGATTTGATTGACCAGAACTGTTTAAGGTGGAGGCATTTGTGCACAACTAGTCATCTGCAGATATAATTCTAAACTGTTTATGTGTTAAAACCTTAGAACAAATGTTTTAGCCCTATGAAATACTGCAGTGAACTGAACAGTGATGTTTTATTTTGTGTGAACGTAAACATCTAGAGGGGAAGAAATAAAAACCAAAGCCACAAAGTTTTTCTGTCTAGCTTTCATTAGAACAATTGTCAGACATGACTTATAATAGACAGAGACTGTCCTGCTTCACATTTTATCAGCCAGCTATTTCTGCTAGCTCAGACATTAACCGCGGTCAAGCCACATGTTATACTGCATGCTATTGATTGACATGATGCAATTTCACTGTGCAAGCAAGAAAGGACCTGTAATAAGAGGCTAGAGTAGCAAGAAGGTTCAAATATCTGTTACATGAGTCTTTTTCCTGCGTAAGTGGAGCTTACGTGGTTAGAATTCTTTAGAGTCCCAGGATGTGGAGAGAGTGGCTCTTCTCACGTCACCATTTTCTCTGTCATTCTTTGGAGACAGAGTTTGTGTTCGTAAATAACTCTTAATGTGATGTCTCCTGCTGCCATGGGTTCAACATCCTACAAGTTAATTGCAGCATTTGATTTAAAAAATTAATTTACGCTCATGTCTGTGGTATTAGGTGCTGCCAAAAGACTCTGTGTTCTTCTGGAGACAGCTCTAGGTACTGCAAGGGAAGAATGGTGACAGAAACACAAGTTGGACCTAAAGATTGTAAGTGAAGTCCTTACTGGAGTGTCCTGAAGGAGGCATATTTACATCGCGTGGCAGCTAGCTAGTGCTGTAATTTGTTTCTAGGACCAAAAATACTGTTTTTTTCCCCACAGCTTTGTTTTTCCTCATGCAACTGTCTGCTCATCTTGTGAATTACAAATCACTGTGAAAACTTTCAGGCAATAAATTACTTTTTGCCTAACTCTAGCAGTTAAGTTTTGATTTTTAAAAAAACCCAAAACAGAGCAAAAGTCCTATCACTAGAAGGAATTACAGCTGGAGTAACATGATACAATCTCTTGCTAGTTACGCAAATCTACTTATTCCCTTACTTTTCTCCAATGTGTGTGTCACTACAGGCGCTTGGATAAATTTAAGTCTCTTTCTGAGGACAACTGCATTCAGATTTGTAACAATCATAGAATCATAGAATCATAGAATGGTAGGGGTTGAAAGGGACCTCTAGAGATCATCTAGTCCAACCCCCCTGCTAAAGCAGGTTAGCCTAGAGCAGGTTGCACAGGAATGCATCCAGGCGGGTTTTGAATATCTCCAGAGAAGGAGACTCCACAACCTCTCTGGG
>VZSC01008722.1:36145-59161 GCA_013398225.1 Steatornis caripensis
AAGAAAACGAGGTTTTTAAGAAAAGCAGCAAAATGAAAGTTGTCAAGCTCTTGGTGTCTCCTAACTGCACGTTGAAGGATATTCTGTCGTGTGTGCTTCTCACTGAATTATGTGTGTGCCTTCCCATTGAAATTTCATTAGCTATGTTACAATTAGAAGTACTGTACTGTTAGGGGATAGAAATGTTCTGATTTATTTGAGGCTTTTTTCAGAGTAAATCAGTAAATTTTTGGCTGCTTCATCAAAAACGCTTCATCCCTGTGTTCTAGAAAAGAAAATGGGATATTTTTTTGAATTGTCTTTAGTATAGTTTTTAGGCAGTCCGTGTGGATGCTCTTCAAGTTATTACTCTGTTTTGCTAAGACAAAACCCACCTTACTGAGTTTAGCTTTTAGATGCCCCATCACCTGGAATGTAATTTACTTAAAACACTTAAGGTCACATTAAATTGTGGCCCATTTTCTAAGACATTTTCCAGCTTAGAATGCTTCCTGCCCCCTGAATCCTAATTTCTGAAGACAGCATTGTGTTTCCTGTATTTGAGTTTTATATCAAGGGGCAAAGATTGCTGAAGATAAGTTAGCCTGACCTTGTGATCATTTCATTTATGTGCTACAAAGTCAGGTGTTTGAGCGTGCAGCATACATCCCTGAATTAAAGGTTTGTTTTCAGCTGTTGCCACCTTCTAATGAAGCCATTGAAATGGAACACAGAGCAGAGTAAAAGGTAAGGGGCTGTAAGTCTGGTGCTGCTTGAGACAGATGTAAGCTGAAGCTGTAAAAAGTGTTTCAGGACAATGTTAGTTGTACTGTATTTTGATCATATCAGGAGACACAAAGAAGCAGAAATGATTTTGAAGAACTTGGAATAGGATTCTTCAAAAGAAATTAATTTGATATCTATTTGATACAAAATCAGTATCATTTGCTAAGCAGGTGACAACAGCTAGGTTTGTTTTTAAAGCTACACAGTAAAAAGAGAAGCTAAAAAGAAGACAACAGTACAAAAGCAGTTCAGAAAAGTGTAACTTCACAAGTTCTGGGGCAAAATCTGGACGGGTAGTTGTGTGTGCTTGTGGCAGGGGAAAAACTGCCAGGTCCCATTTACCTGATACCTGGTGTTTCCTCACTGATAATTGATGGTTAGGATGATGTGTCCACTCTTCAGCTTCTCCTAGAAAGCTGCATCACTACTTTATCTTTCTACCAAGCTTAGCGGCCACCTTTTGGGCTCTAGAGCAGGTCTGCAGCGCACCAGACAACTCTGCTGGAAGAGGTATTTCTGTGAGACAGTCTTCAACTGAGCCATGAGCAATGTCACTGGAAAAACTAGTATGGTCCAGCCAATGTTTACGCTCTCACTTACAGAAGAAGGGGCATTTTCCTGTGCTTGTGAGCAACTCTTGAGGTCAGAGGCTGAGGGAGCCTGTTGCAATGGTAACAGTAGTTTAGATGGGGGTTTTGTGCATATAGAAGAGCATGGGTCTTGGCAGGGTTCCACATGCTTTAAGTTGCTTAGTTGTTCCACATGCATTAAGTTTTTGCAGCCAGGAAAGTGTTGTAGTTTACCCTTTTTCCTTGAAAGTTAGAGCTTTCACTGAAGTCCTAAAGCACGTGTCAGAAGATCTATATCTGTTCTCCACCATCACTTGGGAGCTTTTTCTTACAGAGATGGATTGTTTGGAACATGTGCTGTTTCTTAGAATGGAAGTCCATATTTCTTCTTCTTCCCTCTTCTCTCCAAAGACTGTCTCTTAACTTAGAGAACTGCAGTGAGATTTAATGTAGAACAGGTGTGAAGATGTAAAAGTACCACCACAAACTGGACATTTAAAGTTTATTATAATCATATTTCTGATTTGAAGGTCCGAACCAAGTCTCTGGAAACCAGTGAAGATACATGGGAAATGCATGACCTCTGTCTTTAAGCTCAGCACAAACTTACTAGTGTTGCTTAATATACTTTATTTTTGCTCACAGTTTTACTTCAGTCATACCTCCAGTTGACTTCATGTCTACGAGGACATACCAAAATTAATCATTAACCCTCTTTGGAGATGTTCAACGCAAAATTAGAATTAAATCCTCAAAATTTACATCCAATTTTAATGTGTCTTTCCTGCTCAGCAGACTTCAGTAACACAAGTAGTTCCAGAGTTTTAGTAATTTACCTTGGGCTTTTTTAATTGAAGGTTTAAAGGTTTTATCTTTTCGTAGACTTTCCCTAATGTAGGTAAAGTTATGGTATATTTCACATAATCTGAAATTCATGAAAGAGTAGTGCATTCTGTTCTCAGTCTATCTTTACTTCTCTATGAAAGCTAATTCATGTTTTTTGCTAAGATTTCTGTTTAAGCTATTTTGCTAGAAAATCCCACAGAGCTAGGACATTCTACTGCCTAGCTATGATTTTAAAACAGAAGAGGAACAAAGAAAAAATGTGTCTGAACTACATGCAGTTATGCTGAAAGCGAGGGCTTGTGCGAGAGGCAGGTTGAGTAGCAGGCATTGTACTTAAGAGGAACTTAGGTGGATTGTTTGAAGCCCTGAGCTAGCATTTACTTTAGTTTTAACAACTCCACCTGATCAGAGAAGGTGGCCAATTCAGTTATAATGCTGGAAGTACTTGTCTAAAAAATAATTTTGATGTGGAGTCACAACAGTGGAAAGTCATGGCATAATCAAAATTCTTCCAAATTTCATCCTGCTAAAATACTATAGAGTGCTCTCTAGTCAGAGAAGAATAATTCAAAAGCATGAACCACTGTAGAGGCTGAACCACTGCAAATAGTTTCTCATCAGTAGGAAGAGCTCTGAAGATGAACAGTTTACATATGCTTCTTCCAACTAGTGCTGAAAATGCTTGAATTACTTCAAGTTTGAAATGAAAAGCCGTTATTACACAGGAGAAAATAGGTTGAAAGGGTCAGTTGATCCTTATATTTAACGAGGAGTCATTTCCATTGAGTTTTACCCAAAGGCAGCCTGCACCAGATTCAGCTTCAGCAGTTTTCTTGCCACTTAAAAGATTCCAGTTTTACGCATATTATTTGAGTTTAGTGTTACCTTGCCATTGTAAGGGCTGTTGGCTGTTGATTAGCTGAGCTCTGGCTTTGCACTTTTCCTGGTGACACCAGTGGCCTGCAGCCTACGTACTGCTACACTGCATTTCAGCTTAGGACTTAAAAAGTCTGAAAGAAGCTGGATGTTCTTGTGCTAGTTTTAGTTGTTCAAACTGGACGACCAACTGAAGTGCATTGTAGCCCTCTTCTTACCTCAGTGACTGGATTTCCTTCAATGAGATACTTGGAAGTATCTTGAAAGTTAAAGAAAAGGAAAAAATTAAAAACTAAACTGAGTGCATGGGCTTTATAAATCTAATATTTTTGTTAACCCATGGATTAGTGAAAACTCGTGTCTTTTCAGATGCAAAAAGATGATTTAGTGCATCTGTTTGCATACACAGTAGAAAGACCGGGTATTTAAGTACCCAACACAACAGCATGATTTTTATGTAAATCCATAAAGGCAGCCTGAAATTACTGTTACCTGATTGTATAATTAAAGTACGCCCATATCTGTGGCTTGATTTGAGGCTTTATTAAAATTAAATGAGCATTTCTCAAAACTCAGTTTCTGGTTTCCAGGAGGCATTTGCTTTGGCCTTAATTCAGAAGTGGGAATTTCAGTCTCGCGTGAAAGAAGTCAAAAATATTTTGTGCATGTTTGTGGTTTTTACATACCTGTAACTTAATGCTTTGACATGCAAGTTGGAAAAATTGCATAATATTTCATGTATTAAAGCACAAGTTGAAAAATTCTGCTTTTTACAAAGTAATTAAGAGCTAAGTATTGATTTATTCTAAAGTACTTCCCACTTGTGTTAAAAGACAATTTGACCCAGACTCTGACATGTTAACGTATTACTGATTTTTACTCCTATTTATCTGAACTTCATTATTTAATCAACATTTTATTTTATTTTAAATAAAGTTATGTAAACTAGCAATTTCCTGCATACTGGGCTCTGAAAATAGCTCACACACATGGCTCGGTGGACCCAAGTGCATCACTTTCACTGCCTTATCAAGTGGACTTTGCTGATGAGCTAAGTGGTTCTCCTATTTGGGTTTGAAGAGGAAAGCTGAATTATTTTGCTTTCCACATCAGAAGTATGAAGTCTGCAAACCTTGTTATGTCCTCTGTGCAATTCTGTTTTCTTTATTGACCTGATCCTAATCATTCTACTGTACAAACAAACTGTCTGCAGAAAGTGAAGTGGTGGGTTGACCAGGGCGAGACACAAGGTGCCCACTAAAGCGTCTTTCGCTCCCCCTTCTCAGCTGAACAGGGGAGAGAAAATACAGCAGAAGGCTGGTGGGTAGAGACGAGGCCAGGAGAGATCACTCAGCGATTACCATCATGGGCAAAACAGACTGGACTTTGGGAAATTAATTTATTACCAATCAAATCAGAGTATGGTGATGAGAAATAAAATGAAATCTTAAAAACACCTTCTCTCCTACCCCTCCCTTCTTCCTGGGCTTAACTTTCTCCCAATTTCTCTACCTCCTCCCCCTGCAGCAGCACAGGGGGACAGGGAATGGGGGTTGTGGTCGGTTCGTAACACATCTCTGCTGCTCCTTCCTCCTCACCCTCTTACCCCGCTCCAGCATGGGGTCCCTGCCACGGCAGACAGTCCCTCACGAATCCCTCTGACATGAGTCCGTCCCATGGGCTGCAGTCCTTCAGGGACAGACTTCTCCAGCGTGGGTCCCCTGTGGGGTCACAAGCCCTGCCAGCAAACCTGCTCCAGCATGGGCTTCCCATGCCATGACAGCCTCCTTCATGGCACACCCACCTGCCCTGGCATCGTGTCCTCGGGCTGCAGGTGGAGATCTGCTCCACCGTGGATCTCCATGGTCTGCACCATGGGCTACAGGGCAATCTCTGCTCTGGCTCCTGGAGCACCTTCTTCCCTCCTTCTCCACTCACCTTGGTGTCTGCAGGGGTCTTCCTCTCACACGTTCTCACTGTTCTCTCCTGCAGCAATTGCTGTTGTGCAGCAGCTTTTCCCCTTCTTAAACATGTTATCCCAGAGGAGCTACCACTGTGTCTGATGGACTCGGCCTTGTCCAGCAGTGGGTCCATCTTGGAGCCAGCTGGCATTGGCACTGTTGGCCATGGGGGAAACTTCTGGCATTTTAGCGGCTTTTCACAGAAGCCACCCCTGTAGCACCCCAGGTACCAAAACCTTGTCATGCAAACCCAATGCAGGTGGCTACGCAGCCATACTTTGCAAAATGCAGCTGCACTTGCAGTCAAGTAAATTGAAGCTAAAAAACTGTGCCCAGTCTCTCAGTTTCTGGTTAATGGATGCAGCATAAGATAGTACAAAAATATCACTTGCTCACTATAAATGGAGTGAATTTCTCGTCTTGCATTTTTCATAACTCTCTTCTGTAAAAGTGAGAGTTACGTATATACTAGAGACCAAAGCCTGATTTGTAGAGGAACGTTCTGATTCGTCCTACTGATAAAAACATGTGGAAAATTTTCCTGTATTAAGCAGTTTATCACACATAATCATCTCAGTTTATATGAATGCTTACCCTGTGATTGCTGTAAAACTTCATTTTGATCAAAAAATCCTGGCACTTTGTAAAAATCTGTTAACCAACCCTTCAGTAGTTTGCTTTCATTTCGCTAGACAGGCAAGTATTTCTTTTCCCTAGTTGAGTAGTATTCCTGTGAACTGAACTTGCACTGGACGCAGAGCAGGATGCGTAACTAAGAGTATGAACAATCACAAGTCTTCCAGGCTTGAAACAGAAATCTAGATGTGATGTGAAGTCAATCATAGTGTTTCTACTACTCTTCTGAAACAGCTGTTTTCAACTGTTTTGTAGCAAGGAAGACTCTTGAAATAGGTTATCATGGAACTACATCCAGAAGCTGGAATTAGGCTAGTCTGGGAGTGTGAGGGATCATCTGAAGGAAAGTTACCTGAATGAGCATAAAATATTTTTTTTTTTAAGAGAAAGGATTCATCGATATACATGCAGACAACTTTGGCTTCAGGGTGGTTTCCCTGTTGAAGTACTGGTGTGTGAATTCTACTGTAAAATTGTCATCTCTGCAGCATATTTGCACTAGTTTTTAGCTGGCGGACTTAACCTCCAGTTTCATTTATGACTTTTTTTTTTTCTTGAAGTATATGAAGATACATATAAATACCTTTGTGTTTAGCCTGTGGAATGAAGAAGGAAAGGAGAGAGAAGAGCCAAGACTTAAGCTTAAGTTTGTGGTTAGTCATTTCCTGCCCCACTACGCTTCAAGATATGCCGTATCTCTCTCCTTAAAAACACTTNACCTGCAGCATATTTGCACTAGTTTTTAGCTGGTGGACTTAACCTCCAGTTTCATTTATGACTCTTTTTTTTTTTCTTGAAGTATATGAAGATACATATAAATACCTTTGTGTTTAGCCTGTGGAATGAAGAAGGAAAGGAGAGAGAAGAGCCAAGACTTAAGCTTAAGTTTGTGGTTAGTCATTTCCTGCCCCACTACGCTTCAAGATATGCCGTATCTCTCTCCTTAAAAACACTTCTGCTAATTTAATTTCCCAGTCTTCTACCAATTACTTGGAAAGATGACTTTATTCTCACTTTTAAAGGCAGAACAGAGATGATTCGTAGGCAAGACAAGCCCTTGCATTCTCAGTTACGTTAATTTTGTTGGCTGTTGCAAATGCAGCCATTTGACACAGTCCTAATGCAGCAGACAGTTGCTGTGTTCAATTCTGCACTAGAGTGGATAAATAGAGATTGTAACAGGACTAAGTCAAAAGGCAGGTTTGCCTGATTGTTTTTTCAAGCATCAAAAATCTGATAAAGGCAGGCCATATAGGTTCAACATATGCTCTTTGGCTTACCCACCATCAGGACCATGCACACAGACATCCCCTTCACATGATGTAGTATACAGCTGTGCTCCACCACCGGTCTACAAAAAGCATTCTTATCTGCTGTACTTCTCTTAAGGTCACATCAGTACTTGTATTCTCATCCGGAGGCCTTTCAAGAAAGAAAGTAGACCATGGCCAATATGAATTGTTCTAATTAATCATATCAAGGTTGGCTGTCTTAGAGGGAGCGCAGCACAAGATGCAGTAAAACCGCGAGAGGTTATAAAAGAAGAATGATAATGAGTATTATATTCATTAATATTATTGTCCATTAATATATATGACAATGACATATTTACCAGTTCCTTAGCATGAAAGGCTATTAACATTGTTAAGGATGAGTATTTAAAGCTGGAACCATAACCCTGAACACTAGAAAATACCAGGCAGACAGAAGAAAACTAATGTGTACATACATGGAGAGCAAAACCGGCACAGCTGCAGTAAGACTGCAGAAATTTGGTATGATGTTTACCAATAAGGGTTAGCAGTGTAAAACCAATGGAGCATTAGCCTGTCTCATCAAATCTGACGGTGCTATTTATGAAGATTACCTGTTTTCAGAAACAGCTATCTGTTTTCATACAATATACAACTTAATGCTACATGATATTCTAATTCAAAGACAGTTATAATGCAAGGTGCCCTCCACTGTACTAACTGTCTATCTTACTTAAGATGCTAACTATCTTACATGTCAGAAAAAGGTCTGTTTTGGCAAAGATCTTCTTTCAGCAAAAATGCTGAAAACTATGCAATACTTACCAATTATATCAAAATTTGCAATCACTGTTGACTAGATCTGGGGAAGTAATAACAAACTTGTGAAACACCAAATAATAATGCGGTTTATTATTTATGAGGATCTGTTCAAATGAAGTGTATCTTAAGAAAGCCAGATGCAAGTTTATGCACCTAGGAAGGTGAAATGAAGAGAACTCAGTTACAGAGGAGTGAATTGTGATTTTGCTCAGGCTGTAATCTCCCCCTAAAATAAAATTCCTCCTCTGAGAGAGAATTTGTAAAATATTTGCTACCCTTTTCTCTGTTCTTACCAGTCCTTGCTGTACTCAAATCGAGGAGTGCATCATCCCAGATACCTTTTGGCACCGACAGCATGAGGGTGGCAAATTTGTTGTGGGTTTGGATTTGNAATTCCTCCTCTGAGAGAGAATTTGTAAAATATTTGCTACCCTTTTCTCTGTTCTTACCAGTCCTTGCTGTATTCAAATCGAGGAGTGCATCATCCCAGATACCTTTTGGCACCGACAGCATGAGGGTGGCAAATTTGTTGTGGGTTTGGATTTGGGTTTTTTTTTTACTTTTTTGGGAGTTTGGAGCGGGGTGGGGGGGTGGGGTTGTGCAAGTGTGAATGAGATTTTATTCTGTTTTCAATTATATATTGATTGTAGCAGAAAGATTTAGTAATATTACTGCAAAGCCAGCACTACAAGCTCACTTTATACAGTGCTTTTCCACAAATGCTAGAGAACCTGTTGCAACTCAAGCAATGAAATTTTGTGATAGAATTTGACTGATCTGCTGGAAAATAAATCAAAAGTGAAATGAGAGAAGAGTGGGTGTCTTTAGTGGGGGGAAAAAAAAAAGGAAAAAAACAAACAAAAATGCCCCAAAACTTTTTATATCCCACTTCCTGGTGTGTAAGGCTGCAAGACCAAATATCTCTTAGTCGTACTTGGTAAGTGACATTCTTACACCTGATTGTATTTTACCAGTTCAATGGAACCTTTTCATACTAAGTAAAAATAAACCCTCAGGCGCAAAACTCTTCTGTTTCCAATGACCATTTTACTATGAGATGGCCTTTTTCTGTGGTGGTGTATTACTGCTCTTGCAGGTCCACTTTTCTGCTAATTTTTAAGAGTATGTTTTTCCCCTTCCTTCTAGATTAGGATAGCTTGCAGCCCTACTTTGGTGTGTATTTTCACTGTAGTATTTTTTTTTAAAGCTAAAACTGATTTCAAGCTAAGAACCTTCTAAGGCATGAAAGACAATTTAAGTACACTTCACGAGTTTTGTTTGTCTCTTATTTATTCTTGATTCCCTCTTTTCTCTATAGAAGAATGAAATCTTCTGTATTCCTGGAAAAATTCAGATCAACTTTTCCATTCCCTCCTCAGATACCATAGGGAAGTAATCCTCAAGTGAGCTAGCACACACCTGGAGATTAATAGTTGAGATGATAGTTTCTTATGTCTCATTGTGTAGAAACTTCTAAACAGCTGTCCTGGTTTGACCCCAATGCAGTACTCCATCTGATACACATCATGCTCAGAATAAAGGTGAGGAATCACAAGGGTCACTCCCTCTCCCTTTATGGCCAGGGCATTGATGGGCTGTAATGGCGCTGAGCAGCCTCACCTGGTGCTTCTGCCCACAGCCATGGCCCAGGACCCTATTTAAGCCCAGTATGGGGGTGTTGTGTGGGCTGGTAATGTTGCAGGGTGCTGTTCTCCAACTCTACCCAGCTCTTTGCTTAAGCACCTGAGGAGGACTCTACCCAGTTCCTTGCTTAAGCATCTAAGGAGTACTCTACCTGATTATTCTGCTTTTGATCCTGAATCCAGCTCCTGCCTGCTGCTGAATACAGTCTGGGACTTTCCTGCAGTGTGCCCCACAGTGTCTGGGTGATGTATTTGTCATCGGTGGTGTGGGGAGCTTGATACTGGGTTTGCGCATATTTTCTGATTATTATAATACACAATTCTTGTAGTTAGATTAAAGCTGTTTTTAATGTTTCCAACCCATAAGTCTCTTTCCCTTTTCTCTTTCTCCTCCATTTTGGGAAGGGAAGGAGTTAACAAAGAGTGTCTGTCATTTGTGTAATAGCCAGCCCAGGTTTAAACCTTGACAATGGCTCAAGCAACTCTTTCAGTGTCCCTCTCGAGGAATACCATCACCCAAGCATACTGCCCATTTCAGAAGTGAGCAGCAGATCTGTACAGCAATTGGATTTGAGAACAGATGTCCTCAACCTAGCAATACAAAATGATATTTTGTATTGCTTAAGTGTTTGGGACACACATCCTTGGGACTTTTGGCAGCACGCTCTGAA
Source organism: Steatornis caripensis (assembly GCA_013398225.1). Lineage (NCBI taxonomy): Eukaryota > Metazoa > Chordata > Aves > Caprimulgiformes > Steatornithidae > Steatornis > Steatornis caripensis. The sequence continues at coordinate 46,188 of VZSC01008722.1, forward strand.
GCGACCTGAATTTCCTAGAACCTTGAGCCAAATTTCTCCATTCCATTTTGGTATGACACCTACGGCTATCCCACAGAGTATTACGTGGCTCAGTATTGACTTCGGTTTTATGTATTTCTCTGCTTTGGGGTTCAGCTGTTCTGCAACTTTTCAGAAAGCACATGCTAATCAGCATCACTAATGTAATACTAGCCCTTCCTCACTTAGCAAAAATGTCCACAGTAAGATATTTGAGCAAAGTTCAGCTAACAGTCGCATCCTTCTTTAAGTCTGCTGCATGGTGCATGTATTTTAATCTGGGGGACAAGTCCTTCTCTGAGTTTGATTTAGGGAATCTGATCAATGCTAGCTTCCAATCTTTTCTTTCAACAGTACTTTTAACAACTTACATGAAAGATATTTTTCCATTTATCTGACAGGTCAGTATCACAACTGGCTGACCTGGCTTGCCTGCCACTATAAATCATAGAATGGTAGGGGCTGGAAGCGACCTCTAGAGATCATCTAGTCCAACCCCCCTGCTAAAGCAGGTTAGCCTAGAGCAGGTTGCACAGNTCTCCTCCATTTTGGGAAGGGAAGGAGTTAACAAAGAGTGTCTGTCATTTGTGTAATAGCCAGCCCAGGTTTAAACCTTGACAATGGCTCAAGCAACTCTTTCAGTGTCCCTCTCGAGGAATACCATCACCCAAGCATACTGCCCATTTCAGAAGTGAGCAGCAGATCTGTACAGCAATTGGATTTGAGAACAGATGTCCTCAACCTAGCAATACAAAATGATATTTTGTATTGCTTAAGTGTTTGGGACACACATCCTTGGGACTTTTGGCAGCACGCTCTGAAGCGACCTGAATTTCCTAGAATCTTGAGCCAAATTTCTCCATTCCATTTTGGTATGACACCTACGGCTATCCCACAGAGTATTACGTGGCTCAGTATTGACTTCGGTTTTATGTATTTCTCTGCTTTGGGGTTCAGCTGTTCTGCAACTTTTCAGAAAGCACATGCTAATCAGCATCACTAATGTAATACTAGCCCTTCCTCACTTAGCAAAAATGTCCAGAGTAAGATATTTGAGCAAAGTTCAGCTAACAGTCGCATCCTTCTTTAAGTCTGCTGCATGGTGCATGTATTTTAATCTGGGGGACAAGTCCTTCTCTGAGTTTGATTTAGGGAATCTGATCAATGCTAGCTTCCAATCTTTTCTTTCAACAGTACTTTTAACAACTTACATGAAAGATATTTTTCCATTTATCTGACAGGTCAGTATCACAACTGGCTGACCTGGCTTGCCTGCCACTATAAATCATAGAATGGTAGGGGTTGGAAGCGACCTCTAGAGATCATCTACTCCACCCTCCCTGCTAAAGCAGGTTAGCCTAGAGTAGGTTGCACAGGAATGCATCCAGGCGGGTTTTGAATATCTCCAGAGAAGGAGACTCCACAACCTCTCTGGGCAGCCTGTGCCAGTGCTCTGGCACCCTCACAGTAAAGAAGTTCCTCCTCATGTTCAGGTGGAACTGCCTGTGCTCCAGTTTGTGCCCATTGCCCCTTGTCCTGTCGTGTTACTTACCATTTTGTAAAAGGTGACCCTAACCACATTACCTTGCCCCATGTGTTGCCAGGCTCCTTTCTTCTCTGAGTTGCCTAATTTACCTCATATCTAGATCATCTGTGGTGAGGCGAGGAACATATGCCAGCTTTCCTTCGCTTTTTATGATCAATCCATGATACTGGAAGAATCTAAATTAGTCCTTTTGAGTTTTCTTAGTCATAGCTAATGTATTATGAAGCTATTGGGTATATGCAAGTGGAGGAAATCTCAGTGAACTCTGGAGGGTTTAGAAAATGGTAATAACAGATAAAGCAACAACTTATCCTTGTGCTGGGGATCTGCCTGCATATAGTGTTCCTCTCAGGGGCTGGTCCATTTGCTACACTAGCCTGTATGTCTGAGGATGATAAAAGGTCATTTGAATGGCTTCAACATTCTCAAGTTTGATAAAACTCCTTTAACATAGATGCTTTGAAATCTGTTTGTGATTTGCTACTTTGTCTTTTGGGATATCAACAGTACTAAATAGCTCAAGTTGTTCTTTTGTGAATCTTTTGACAGTGGCACTGTGTAAAATAATTGCCTCTGAAAGCAGGTCAGGTGTCAGAGATACCTGCTGTATCCCTACCTCTGAGCTCCCTCCTGGCAGATTGATGATTTCACTCCTTACAATCACATACCTGTAACAGGCATGAGAATCGTCAGACCCCCTGGTCTGAGACCTAACCCTGGACAAATCTCCCAAGTAGATCGAACCACGTCTTGGAAGTTACAGCAACAAAATCTCTGAGTCAGTCAGTTATTTTGCCTGTTTTTCAGCTTTATGACGTTGATATAGCCTTTTTAATGTGCTGTTTTACCCAGATTTTATTTGTGTCTCCTGACATCACCCAAATACCTTGGAATCTCATCCAAGGTCTCTGCAGCAGAACAGGAAAACAGAGGAAACCTGTATCTGTGATCTGTGTGAAAAGCTTGTGCTCCTTCTACTGAGAAGACAGTTTCTACTAAATAGCGGTAATATGGAAGTTGACTGCCCCAAAATGCTGTAGACATAACCAATACTCCAAAAGTCATAGGAGGACTGCAATGGCTGCTTTTCTAAACATGGTGAGATCAGCAGAAGCACTCACATACTTACAGCTTAATGCACACATACCTGTCTACTGGCAATGACAACTGATCATGGATGACAGTTTGTAAATCACTGTATGGGACACAGCAGAGATGAACAGTGCAGAAGAGCATGACGCTTCCTTGTATGAACAAGGAAAGCTCTTCCATACTGCTTGTTCTGTGTCCACTACCCTCTATCACTCTAGCTTGTTCAGCTGTATTACAACAACATAACCTTTATAAAAGATGTACAACTTTTGCAGAAAAAACATCTTGGGAACACTCAAATGTTGCCAACAGAACATACATTTGCCAGGCAGAAAGCGGCACCACACAAAGGTAAACAGCTCGTACTCCATATGTTACTGCAGTAAGTTGTGTTCTGAGTGACACCTGTAGGTAACATGAAACAGGAGGGACCCAGGACATTCTTGGTTTGCAGGTGCGCTACCAGCAGACGGAGCAGCAGTCTCAGCAACATGGATTATGAAGGCCAATACTATCATCGCCTGCTTATAAGGTAAGAGGAACAATAAGTTAAAACAAACCATTCTGTGCTTTTTATCCTTTTCCTCTGACAGTGTGCAAGGGAAAAGAGCTGTTTCTTCCTTTTTACACTCAACTCCTTCTCATTTGTTCCCAGACCCCCTGCTCTGTGAGAACTTCTTTGCTCACAGCTTACCAGAAGTTCCTGAGAGCTTACTGATACTAGATGCAGCAATTGCTGCTTACACTCTACTCAAACTATTCCTTGGATTGACCAGAAAATGCAGTCAGTAAACTCAGTCATGCCTCTACCAGTGCATGGGCAGCTGGCACTGAGAGCAGTCCCCAAGATGTCTCTCAACATATTTTCTGAAGCACCCCCTGCCTTCTCCTCCAGTCTGCTCATTTCTTGTCTGCTCATTTCTTATCTTCTCACTGGGTAGTGATTGATTAGGGTAAGTCAGTGGGATATGAGCTCAAGTCCCAGACTCCTCAAAGCAAGGTGGACTTGTCAGATTTGCCAGTGCTGGTCTTAATTTTGTCATGCACTTGATACACTTCCTACCCTAGATATCTCACAACATGGACCTCTGTGTCTGCCAACTTCTTGCAGTAACTTCACATGAATGCAAATTCCAGGCATTTGTCCAAGAAATCATGGGGTTTGTGATATTCCCCTCAACAAATCTAGTCGTTTCCCAGAGGTTTTGTACAGAAACACTGGCAGGGTTCATGGAGAAAGCGTGTTAACACCTGTGGTTTGAATTCAAGGTAGCTAAAAACTACCAGCATGCAGGAGAGAATAACTGTGAAGTGAGAAGGTAGAAACCCGTGGTGAAAACAGTGTCTGGGAGAACAAAACCCCATAATTCTAGAAGCATTTAAAGCCATCTCCTATATAATTTATCCTTTTCCTTAGAGAAGGCTTAGAGATTCAAGGTGCTTGCAAGCTGACAATTCATACGTTGATGCTGGAGGACAGGGTGGGGAAAGTGGTCAACAGCATATGCGGAGCAACAGATGAGACACTTCCAGTGCTGACTGTTCTAAGCGTTCTCCCATCCTGGCCCAAGCAAAATATTCTCCTGGCACAGCATTATCTGAGCAAAAAGAGGTCACTGGTAACAGCTCTAAAAACAGCTCCCAGGATTCCCAGCCTTGGCGTTCTCCCTCTACCCATCACACCTTTTGCTTCCAGTAGCCAAGTATCACCTACAGCATTGACTGAAACTAACTGCACCTAAACCATACCTATTAGCATTGCAACAAGCCATGCGCGGATCCATGGCAGGCACGCACCAAGCAACCTTCCTGCAAATCCCCAACTGACTGGAGGAAGGCATGTGCTGTTCACTTACAAAGTGCAACTACCGACCCAGCAGTGGTCAAAGTCTTCTCAGCACTGGGATGTCATATGCATTTTAGTGAAACTAACTGGAAGACAGAGGCTTTATTTTACTAAAGCTTTGGACTTTTCAACCTTTCCCTCTCCTTGAACGTCAATCTAAACAAAACCTCTCTCATGTTTTCAGGACACAGGACTACGTCAGCATGCCGGTGGGTGACCTGCAGCATGAAAACCCTGGCCCATGACTGTCTCTTCCTCTTTAACTGAGGAAGAGCAGAAGTTTGGTTTTGGCTTTTTTTTTTAATAAATCCTGAAGTACTTACACATAAGGTATGAAATGTTTGTGTTCACTTCTCCTTTCTGCCTGGTGGGGCTCCCAGGACCTAATGAAATTTTGCCAAGCACAGACTGCTAGACATGCTTTTATGAGCCCCCCGTACTCTGCAAGAACTTGTCAAAACTGATTTTTCTCCAAGAAATATTCTGGTTTGCATATAACATTGTACTCTGGCAACATTCCATTTTACAAGCTCTAATATATATTAATATATTAGCAGGAGTGCCCCTATGTTATAAAATTAGCCAGATTGTCCAAACACTATTGTGTAAAAATACTTGTTTATCATGATTCAATTTCTAACCCATCACAGAAACAAGCTCATGAGTATCCTAGGTCTGAGATTATGGTGAACTGATTTAGTTCACTGGGAACTTAATGTAGCCCTTGATTTACCATTTCTCTTGTTGTAACACCTGGAGTACTATGTATCACCTTTTGCTGGGAGACTGGTAAGAGGTCAAGTTTCAACAAAGTGCTGGGAATAAAAGCACATGGAAATAGAACAGCTTTTTGGATGGAAAAATATAGATAGAAAATGAGAAATCAAATCAACAAACATAAATTTTCTCTCTGGCTTCATACTGCAAAATGTATGATAATGAGGTACCCCCAATCCAAAGAAAAAGCACCACGCATGTAGCAGCAAGGAGATGCAAACAGTCTCCCCTGCCACCCTCAGTGTTACTCGTGACTTTATTGCCAGGTGGCAGACAGGGTTTCGGTGTTCAGGAGCAAACTTTAAGAGGAATAATACTAAAAGAAGCCTTAATGAAGTTGAAGGCGCTCCCTATCATGCAGCTTGTCATTTACACAGACAGTCACCACTTACTTTAACAGGATTTTGACTGCTTGGCGGTCAAATCAAGCAAGATGTCGTGGTGTTTGAGAAGCTACGCATCTTTAGGCTTCACTCAGAAGCAGCACTGGGCAGCAGACTTTTCTTGATGTCCCCATGCATATTCCAGATCAAATCCCCTGTCTGAATTCAGTTTTATGAGTTTTTGAATGAACAGAGCTGCTTGTTAGCAGTTTTCTGCAAATCAGGTGTTGATCTACTGGCCCTCCTATGTAAACCCAAATCCTATCCATTGTCGCACTCAGCTTTATTACTACTACAACTATTTGCTTGAAGCAAAGCCCTTCTCAGACAACCCTGTTCTCACTAAAAAAGGGATTAAAGGTGTTTTTATATATATCTTGGTACATCCTCGGTTCCTTTAGTTCTACTACTCCCTGTAAACCATCTTCGCTGTATCTGAACTAGACCTTAAAAAGCTTGAGTCAGAAATTGAACTTATATGACTGGGTAGTTACAATGGCATGTAGGAAGTGATAGTTGAACTTTTATTGCACTGACTACAATGTCTAAACACATTGGAAGTTTAAAGGTCCAAAGCTTAAGAAAACAGGAAAACTGAAAAAATCTGAAAAAGAAACCTTAAAGATTCCAGATTTTGGAAACAGGAGAATTTATAGACTATTATAAGCAATAAAAAGGTACTTTCGGTCAAACATGAAGCCAAAGCTGTAGTACGTGAGCTTATTCAATGAGTATCAGAGCTCTTAGCCTTGCTGACTATTCCCAGCATCCCCAGGGTGACATTGGGCTAAATTCTTTTATAAAAAAATATTAAAAATACAAAGAAAAACAAGAACAATAATCACTGAAACGTACCCAACTATACAGCAAGGAAAAAAAGCCTTTTTGATTTACTGCTTACCAAGGTTGCATCCAGACTTGTCTGTTTTCAAGGAAATAAGTTCTGAGAGACAGAGAATGGAAAATCAATTCACCTCACCCACAGTCAACTATGCTGAGAGAATTTATAGTTGCACTACTGTACCTCTTTCACATGAGACGGATAAATTGTGTTAATATGCAGTATTTTCACCTGAACCGATGGAGAGGGGCCCAGAGGACTGAGGGGAAAAGGGCTGTTCTGCTGCTGCCTTTTAGCCAACTTGGCAGCCACTGTGGGAAGCTCTTTTTTTCACCAAAACAGCACATTGGCACCTGGCAAATACCATTTCCCTGCTGGTAAATTTATGTATGAATTTTATTGCCTGAAGCCAGAAGACCCGGAGACCCAAATCCTCTGCATGTTTACTTGTGCCAGCTGAGGCAAATGCCCCTGCTTTGACCCGACATTGAAGTCACCACAAGTGACAGCAGGGACAGTGTCAATGCAATTTGTCCTGATGATGTATCTGTGTATAATCAATTGACTGAACAAGCGTTTGCCATTTATTGATGGCAACCCAGGCTAGGGTCATGTTTTTTTACCCCACTTTAAAATTTTTCCATTTACTATGTTCTATTCCCATTTGTAAGCTCTTATTTCCTGCTGTGGCGTGGAAGGAAGACTTACCAAAACTGTTTTCTTTGCATGGTAGTGCAGACTGTGTGCATTGGTTACATAGTTTATAAGAAAAGGAAAACCTTGCTGTCTGAAACACCAGGCGTGTCAGAAAACTAGGAATTTCAGAGCCATTAGGCGAGGGCGCATTAATGAGACCCTACAGTATATTTTCCTCTGGTAAAGAGGGCATTTTTCGCTGTCACTGTTCTGACAGCTGCATGTGTTAATGACTCATCCATCAGGTGCTCTGGAGGGAGCCTTTCCCTGCTTTATTCTCTGGTTTGCCTAAGAGCATGTGCTGCAAATGTGCTGTCCACACATTTATCTTTGTAAGTGAGGGCTCAACCGGCTGCCGCTATATCGTAATTGTTATTAAGACACTTGCAGGAAAGTATGACCTTGCATGTCCCTGGTCATGCTCATAGAAAAAGTTTAACGTGCAACAAAACTTTTGTTAGAGCTTCTGTTTTTCACTGCTACAACACGCTGAAAAATTTCTGTCAAGAAATACAGACAAATAATCTGTCCATTTGACAAGCCTCTGGCATACAGAATTTATTAATTTTACTTTGAGACAGCAGCTTCAGTTTTGCTCTCCTTTTCTGTCTGAACCTGAGCTTTACCTACTGGGAAAAGAAACCTGCCCCGTGCGCCCTCGCCATGCTCTGTAGTGAAGAAAGAAATGGCAATTTCTCCCCTACTTTCCTAGTGAGTCTTTCTGTTCTCTTTGCTCGCTGGAGATGCAGCACAGGCAATATTATTTTCAGAAGCTTCCTGCTTTTTATATGCTTAAATCTGTTTGGCTCCAGTAGCCTCTTTCATTATGACTGTGGTGGGCAGGCTGCTTTCCTGCCTCCCTGTTTCACTCCCCATCATTTAACATCTGTCTTTCTCAATTTAGAAATGAAGAGTTTCTCGCCTTCACTGAAGGGTTTGAATTCTCTCACAGGTGACCTTTTTGTTGTTGTTTCAGTTGTCCCTCTTCCCAGCATCTAACGTTACAGCACAAATTTTGTCTCCTAGGAAAGGCTGAGTGTACTGTTTCTTCTCCAAGGCTCTCATGCTAACTGATGTCTCAAGTTAGGAAATTGATCCTTACAGGGTCAGAAAAAGCTTACAAATATAGTCAGTTAAGAGAAAACCAGGCTTCTAGAAGTAACTTTTTCTGGCATGACTTTTGAAAAATTTCAGCAGCGATAAAGGAGTAGGAGTAAGAATATTGACATACTTCAGTTTTAGCACTTTTGCCAGAGTTAATGCCTATGGTCTTTGAACTGCTGACATCTATGAGGGTTCTTCTCAACTTTTCTAGTATTTATCCTCTGACTAGGTATTGCTAACTTCCTCAGAAAAAATGGTGGAACAGGCCAAACTTTTTCTCTGGTCGTATTATAGACAGACGAAAAACTATGAATTATTTGATAGCAGCTATCAATTTTATACTAACTTTTCAATCTACTTAAATAGCATCAATGGTAATTAAAAAGAAGAGGTGCTCAGGAAGATACTTGAAATATGTTTACCAATATTGTGTTTGAAATTTACAGTACAATGCCTTTTGTTACATGACTTTTTAGTTGCCGTAGTATCGCAAATCCAAACATCTATAACATTTTCGTTTTCTCTGATATGCTGTTTGAGAAGTTGTAATTTTAAAAATAAACAATGAAACACCTCAGTAGTAAAAGCCATAAACTTCCCAGCATTACAGTGAAGTGTTCAAATATTCAAGTAGTTAGAGGAGCTAATTTGAAAGAAAGACAGTACGGGGAAAAAAATAAATCAATTCATGCCTTACTGCGGCACCTGCTGTGCTTTTGAAAATTCAAGGTTTTCAAAAGGTTTTCTGGAAGCTGGAATCTGGAAGCCACGGCGAGTTTTCTTTCAGAGCTACATAGCCTACTAGATGCCCCCATAAGATTAAAGTGCACTGTCTGCAGCACTTCAAAGTACCTTCAGAATTTTTTTCTGAACACTTGAAGAGCACTCAGTAGTGTTTAAGCACTGCAAGAGAGGATATTTTTTTGTAATCTCAGACATAAATTTTTAATGGTTGTAAATTTTCTACCTCCTCTTAAAATTGCTCTGAGAAAGATGCATGCAATTTTAATATGACACTAAGTTACTGTGACCACTCACCCCGTATGTTAAAGAGCATCTGTCATATACTTCTGGTCACATGAGTGAGAAACCAGAAGCGATAAACTCTGTATGAAGCCACACTAAGAGATGTAACTTTTGATTAAATCTTGCTCTTGGTGTAGAAATCTGTCTGAAAAAAACTCCTGTGTTTTAACAAATACCACGCGCAAAGCAGTAATAGTGCTTTTCCAGCCTTTTTTTGTAGTATTTAAACAGCAAAGAATTGCAATAAAAATAAAAAACTCTCCATAAAATCAGGATTGAATCTTCATGTTAAAAATTTCACCAGTTCAGATAAATTACTTTGTTATTTACCCTTGCAACTGAGGTAAAGAAGTTGGGTTACAAGGAATGACACTTCTGAAAACTTTCCTTAAAAGGTACTGCAAATGGTTTGGCAAAGACTGGTCCAGCATGTGCACTGGTATCATTTTAATGCAAAGATGTGCAGAGTACTGTTTGTCAGGTGCTGATCTGAAACATGTTTAAAATTCCCAAGCAAGTTTCCATCCTTGTTCACAGGTGATGTCTGGCCACCAGATGACTTTCCTCTTCTAAGTGGCTGGTATCTGACCAGTGCCAGAAAGATCCAAGGAGTGACGTGAAGACACTGAAAAAAGAAATAGATTCATTTTGGAACTTGGCCTGGACAAATAATTGGCCTTTCAAACTCCTAATGGCCGCACAGTTCCTTCTTCCTAGCTCTCCCTCCTGTACTTGCCCTGCCTCCTGGAGAGCAAACACTGAGACTGCAGGAAGCTGTTTGCTGGTTTTGACTTGCGTCACTCTCTTACCTGAGGATACTCTTGTTGTGCGTGCATCACTTCTGTTTATTTGTATGCTGCTCCTTTACCTCCAAAAGGTCTTGTCAATTCATAGAATTTAAAGATACAGAAATATTTTTTGTTACCAAGGGGAAACTAAAACAAAAAAAATCCAGGCTAAGTACATTTCAAGTCTAGACCAGTTCAAATCTAAAGGCAATGCAGAAAGAACAAGGTTTTGTGGACTTGTCTGCTGTCTTTGCTCCCATCCCCATGCGTAGGAAGGGACTGTGACACTGACTGTAGAGAAAACTTGGCATCAAAACAGAAAATACACTCTGAAGTTACAATTTTCTTTGACCAAGCAATCATGGCAGTAGTTGTTATCAAGTTTGCTTTATCTAATGCAAAAGAAATTCCTTGGAAACTTGTCGTGACCTGTGGGATGGAGAACAGCTCGCCAGAGAGACACAGTTCTACTGTGATCTCTTAGACCACATTTCCTGAAACTTGCTTTTAAAGAAAGCTGAAAACTCAGTAAAGCACAGGGTGACTCCTTTGAGGAGCTACAGGAGAGTGCCACTGAATTTTCTAAAAGCCTGAACACAGCTGAAAGGTTGAAAGTTGATGGAGGACTGGCTATGATAGATTCACTAATGTATGTCAATGCTTCAGAAGCCTTATGTTAGGAAACTGCCCAGAGTTTAAAAAAATTAAGAAAATCAAGTTTTAAAGAGAAAATGTGTGGAAGCTATTATGTCATTCTTATCTCACAGCAGAAGAGGAAATAGTATTTTCCTTCTGTAAACCAGACATGTACAGAGCATGGAGACCTGCAAATACTGATTATGCTGAAGCTGAACTTCAAAATAAAAGTCAGTCTCTATTGGTCACATATGGAGTCACATATGGAGTCTTAAGAAGAAACTGAGAAAAGATTTAAGTGTAGTAAGTAGCCTTTATAGTGTTATCAATTAATGTAGATGTTAATAATTTTTAAAAAAATCTCAGTAATTGATTACATGGTGAAGGGCCGTAGAAATTCAGGCTTAGAAGGAAAACCAGAGTACACTCTAAGTGGAGTAGGAATGCTGTGTAAGGGTCTCTGAAAGAAAGTCTTCCTGTTCCTTCATGTGCATTAGAGTGCCCTCGTTTTTAAATAGGCTGTATCTGAGTGTATTTCACCACAAGCTGGTGCTTGCAGCCATTAGCTGTGCATTATCTTCTCCTCCCCACCTCATCCTACAACAATTTCATTACACTGCTTTTTGAGTCTAAGGGTGCATTGTTTGAACATTTGACATTTTGTACAGGCTAATTTCTAGTCCTACCTGTTCCTCATGCTCCTGCTAAGTAGTCATTAGAAATTTTATTACTAGGAAAGAATTCCAGGGAGGTGTTGTTATCTCTATTCAAAGACTGGGATGACAAAGCACCAGAGAGATTTGCCAACTGCCTGATTTGTTTCAGTGTAAAGTTGTTTTTTACAGTGCCAGGATGTGGATGCTGTTTGTCACTTGTGATTGGTTAGGACTTGACCGTGTAATCCTTAACCACATTTTAAACTTCTATTTGCAAATAAGTCTGGCAAAATCTACAAATGCAAGTACAAACTGTGAGATGAGCTCTGTAAATTATAAACTGTTGTGTTGTTATGCAACAGCTGAAGCATGGCTCAGTTTACCTATAGGTACACTTGCTACATCAGTCATGTTCGGATGCATCTTCTTGTGCCTCAAATTCTGCCGCTGCTGCATCAGCCCCTTTTTAGCAGCGCTCCACAGACACAATCTGGAGTGCTTCTTCAAAGTGGAAGAACTATGATTTGAAGTGATTGTGAAAGCTACAGAGAAATGAGATGAAGGGAGATTCTTTCTACTTTTGTCCCTCTTCTTCTCACAGTTCCTTTTTTCCCTAATGTGGAAGCATCACAAGTTGTCTCAGAAACATACCTTCGCTGAGCAGAAAGCTCTCTAAGGCAAGCATTTTGCACAGAACATAGTAACTGTACACAACAATAATGCAAAGTTGAGTGCAACTAATGGTTGAAAGTTTGCTCACTTAGAACAAAAATCACCAGCTGAAAAACAGGATTATAAAACTATTTCTACTATAAATTGCTTTTCTACACCAATTACAAAAATTCACATTCCTAAGTGAAACACAAATTCATTTTCTATTGACTTCTGGATTAGCTACGAGAATTAAAAGAAGCTTTCCACTAATAAAATTTGCCTTGATCCTGTAAACAATTTTTAAATACCTGCACTAAATGCTCTTCAGTCCAAACAATATGCAATACCAGCAAAGCTCTTGCTGTGTGAAGCCATAAAACTGCTATTCATACATGATTCTGATTCATGTTGTACAAAGAAATCCCCTATTTTATAGGATTACCTGACGCTTATCATGTACAGATTAGCAGTTCACTTTTGTACCACCTATGTTTGTATCTCCCCCTCAACAACAGCAGCACCATAAAAAAAGCACCAAGGTCCTCTTGGTGCTTATCTTCTGTTCCTTGTTTTGCCATCTTTTTTGCCTTTTCATTTTGTGATTTGCACCAGTTCACTCGAACATACAAAGGCTCTTTCAGGTTATACAGCACCATACATGCAATTGTATTCGAAAACCAGATGAAACAAAACCAGCCAGGAGGGTGTTTTGAATGCTCAAGTATGAAGCAGATCTAAAATTTAAAGTAAAGTGCAAACCCGTGTTATTTGGGTATATTCAAAATATTCATTAACGACCTGGATGAAGGGACGGAGTGTACCCTCAGCAAGTTTGCTGATGATACAAAGCTGGGGGTAGCGTCTGACTCACGGGAAGGCTGTGCTGCCATTCAGCGTGACCTGGACAGGCT
>VZSC01008722.1:59878-96172 GCA_013398225.1 Steatornis caripensis
GTGATCTCCAGAGGGCCCTTCCATCGCCTACCATTCTGTGATTCTGTGATACATCCATTATTTTGGAGATTAGGAAGAATCTGCTCTCTCTCACAATATGCAGTCTCTGACATTGTGTACCTGATGAAATGTGACACCAATAGTTTTGGTAGGTGACCAGTTGGTCATTTTATTAAAAACAGGGTATTGACCACTGCCAAAACCACAACAGTGCGCTGCAAGGAGCAAATTACTTGTTCTACCGTTTTTATTCTAGTTCTAACATATTTCATGCAGCTTAGTCTTCAAATGCATTTAGCACATTGGATTTATCCTCAAAATGTACCTAAATAGCTCACATATCTGATAAAAAAATCATACCCAATTTTGTTTTCCCTACAGAGAACTAAAAAAAAGAAATCTAATGAATGGTACCTCTGGTTCTTTAGGACGTAATCATCCTGTTTAAAAGCAAAATACCATGTGCTCCAACATATGACACAACACAGACTGAATGTACATTTATTGCACATGTATAAACCACAGTTTTATTGGAAAATCTCATCTGGAAAAATAATAAGAGGAATGAGCATATTCATTTTCTAAAATACAATATTGAAAATATAAATCAAAATCAGTGAGAGATATCCTTGTTTTATGGCAAAGCTGTCTTAAAATAAAGTCAGTCCAACATCAGTCTTTGGGGAGAGAAAACAGTTTTGTGTTCAGTTAAAGTGGTGGTATTTATTTATATGAAAAAATCTAATATCCTAACTTCTGAGAAATAGCAAGTTATGAACCTGGCAGATAATTTCCTTTCTATAACAAGGTCTGTTCTGATCTGTGTGTAGTAATTGTACCATACACCACAAAATGCCTCCCCTTCCCTTGCAGGTACATACAATATTGAAATTCATGGAGGTGCTTCAGATGCAGAAACATTAGAAATCCAAAGTTTGGTAATGAAAGGTTTTGAAATGTCTATGCCATGGCACAGAGGAAATCAAATGGGTTAGAACTATCTTTTCTTAAAAAAATACTAGCATGACCTACAATATCTTTCAAACCTTAACTCTGATTATTTTGCTTTATGCTTCAAAATAATCTTACGAATTATGAAGTGTTATTAGAATAGCAACTGCTAGGTTTAATGTTAAAAGTGTTGCAATTGAAGCATCGATGTTATCCTAAATCTGAATTTGTGACTGTACAAACTCTTCTCTTGCAGTCCTTCCCTAACAAACAGCCAGAATTAACCATTGACTGTCATGCGTTTTCTGTTCCATTAAAACATGGGCTTGCAATTCACCGTTACACCTTGGAAATCTTTAGCACAGATTTGATCCCCTCCTGAATGATAGCATCTTGCTCCAGAGTGACCAACCAGGCAATTTGAATGGGACAACCAAAAGCCAACCTCTGGAGGCCAGTCTTGGATGTGGAGAGTTTTAACCCACTGCTGATAATTAGCCAGGGGTAGATGGCAATAGTACTTTTATTGGTTTTATTATGAGCATTTTTAAGGTAATACTAACCAAGAATTTTCCAGGGTACATCATTATTTCTTGTTGGATAGATAAAACAATAGTTTCTCTATCTTTTTAATCTGGGATTTTTGGCAGTATCCATGAGTTCAGGCTTCTGGCAAGTTGTTGAGAGTGTAAAATCACCTTATATTCAGGAGTTTAATTTCATAGTATTATGACAGAAAACTTTCAATTCAAAGGTATTTTTTCAAAGATAACAAAGATTCACACACAAGGCCTTTTTCTCCTGAAAAGAAGAAAACAAACCTGATTTTCATATTGCAAAAGACCTTTTTTGAAAAGTGTCATGGCAGTTGCTGCCTCTACACAAGCAAACTGTCAGTAAAAAGCTGACACTTAACTCCCTATTGATAATGCCCTCAAATCTTTTACATCCTCATGGGCCGAGCATTTGTTTATCCTCTCTGCAAGCCAGAAAACTGCCCCGGCAATGTGACCAGTGAGACATTTAGCAGCTTTCGTTTTGTGGGAACATTTTATTCTTAACTGTTATGAGACAGCTGATTCATAGTTTCTCTGTAGATCTGAAANATTATTTCTTGTTGGATAGATAAAACAATAGTTTCTCTATCTTTTTAATCTGGGATTTTTGGCAGTATCCATGAGTTCAGGCTTCTGGCAAGTTGTTGAGAGTGTAAAATCACCTTATATTCAGGAGTTTAATTTCATAGTATTATGACAGAAAACTTTCAATTCAAAGGTATTTTTTCAAAGATAACAAAGATTCACACACAAGGCTTTTTGTAATGCCTTTTCTCTCCTGAAAAGAAGAAAACAAACCTGATTTTCATATTGCAAAAGACCTTTTTTGAAAAGTGTCATGGCAGTTGCTGCCTCTACACAAGCAAACTGTCAGTAAAAAGCTGACACTTAACTCCCTATTGATAATGCCCTCAAATCTTTTACATCCTCATGGGCCGAGCATTTGTTTATCCTCTCTGCAAGCCAGAAAACTGCCCCGGCAATGTGACCAGTGAGACATTTAGCAGCTTTCGTTTTGTGGGAACATTTTATTCTTAACTGTTATGAGACAGCTGATTCATAGTTTCTCTGTAGATCTGAAACTTGCGGAGGCTTAACACAAGGGCAGTAGCAGTGCAGGGCACTGCTCATGACAAAGTTTCTAGCAGCGTTTTTGCTTCAGCTAGATTCAGGTAAAGCCCTCTTTTTGTAATTTCAGAGGAAACCTCCCCTGTTTTAGTCAGGACAGTCAAGTCAATTAATTGAAGATTTTTAAAATATTTCCAAAACCAGATTTAAATGATTACCTACAAGCCATGTGGCAACAATCATGCGTTCAACTGCAAAACAAAAGGCAACACTGTACAAGGTCTATCAGAGCTACCTGGACCAGAGTTTACCACCAGAAAACAGCCATGCAGAATGGAAAGCCTTGGAAAAGTGAGCCACTGATAGCTAACCATGAACTGAATCCAATGTTTAGCCAACACCTGGATCATTTATAAAGGACAGAGCTTATTCCTATGTCTAGTCAGAAAATTGTTTTCAATAAATAGACCACAGAAGGAGATCCTGGATTAGAAACCTGGATATAAAGTTCAAGATAATAGAAAGGCTACTTAGGCTGAAGGCAGTGTCTAGATCTAGCAAGGGGATCATGCAGGACTGAAAGTAGGAATCTGGAAAACTTAAGAAGCGTAATTTGGTTAAGTGTTTTAATTCCCTTCCCATGACACAGCAGGGAGCCTAATGAAATCTTGTGTCAGAGGATGTGATGACACCATCCTCTACCCACCAGGGCTTGGTCCTGTGAATTGAAACGTAACCAAAATTTCTATTTCAAGTAAAATAGCATCAATTGTTTAAGAAGATTAAAGTTAATATGCAAGGAAAGGAATCACTACTCATTTCTTGGGAAAATGGGAAAGGGGAATCAAAGTTTTTTATCAGGAGAAATAATGAGTATTCCTAACTCCTTTTCTAAAAAAAATCCTTTAGGCATTCTTCATTTTCATCAAGAAAAAGAAAAGGGAAAAAAAATCTGCTTTCAGCATAAGACATTTATACAAGCAGATATGAAGCACTGGTATCACCATGCATGATTTTCTGCACAGTATTAAAAGCAGTGTGATTGCATTTACTGTAACTGATAATGTTCTTACCTGATAATGACCAGAGGTCAGGAGTTTAAAAGCCAAATTGGAATTTACTGTCCCCACAAAACCAAATCAAACCAAACCCAACCCAACCCAACCCAAACCCAAACCAAACCAAACAAACCAAAACGACAAAGCAAAAAACAAACAAAACCTGGGAGAGGATTTAAAGCTATATTCTGGCTTGTTGTAAATCATTGTTTTCTAGGGTAGAGGTTTCTTTTTGTTAACTCCTTTGTTAAATCATGATCCCATACTTTATGTTTTTCCTATTTTTTTCTTGTTAATTCCCATTATTTCTTTCAACTTAGTAATAAAGTACACTTCTTTAAAAGAGTTAAGTTAACAGATGGGAGATAATGATCTGTGAAAATTGCAAGTAAAAGTATACAAAACAGAAAGAAAGACTTAAAGATGACACACTTTATTACATTGCCAGCTATCTTAATTTTAATGCAAGTTCTGTGATATTTGGCTTTTTTCCTTTAAAGCCTGAGCTGTCATAAATCAAAATCTTTTCTAAGAAACTCAGTGCACTTTTTATTAAAAGTTCAGAGATCTCTAGCCCTCATAACCGCAAAAAACCCTCAGGAGAGCAAAGAAAGTGTAAAATTAAAGCTAAAAATAGCTGAAAAGTATTATTTTCCTAACAAACTTTTTTAAAAAGAGAATGCATGAAGGCATTTTTTTAATTCGGAAAATACTGACAAAAACCCAAAGGAAACCCTTCGAACAACTATTGCTATCCTCATGTTGCCATTTTAAAAAATCATCTATTATTTCAAATTTTTCTATTGTCTAAACAAGTGATAATTAGTTCTGTTACATATTAGATTAAAAATTAAGACGCGTTTCACAACTGTAAAGCTCTGACTGCTGAGAGAGCATCAAGCCTTGCAGGCAGTCATGCCTGTTTGCCTGTACCAAAATGTAATCAGTACGCAGAGGCACATTGCTTTACACTTGTCCATCACCTAGAACCCATAGCCAAATTTCCTGCCCTTACACACAGAATGGCATTTGTGTCCATACTATTAACATTTTTCAGATGGACATCAGTCTGATCTGAGAATTAGCCCCAGTTTCTATAAAAACACAGCACATTTAAAGGATGGGACTCCACATTTATTCCAGCATAGTTCAAAGCAACTTTTAAAGAAAAGGGAAAAAAAGGGGGGAAGTATAAAGGCTTACATACCTTTATGCTGGAGCTACTGACTCCTATGTCTAAGTTTCTTATTAGGATCTCTAAATGGCCGACTTCATGTGCCTATTCTGATTGTCCACTTGCTCCCACATCTAGAACTTTAATCCAACATGAATGTGAGCCCCTGCTGGCACACACTAACCATTTTCAGACAAATCACTTCCTTTACCCTGCCTGACTCATGGCCTCACAAGCACCTGTGCCAGCAGGAGTGACGAGTGGTGGTGAAGCAGCATCGCTTCTAGAATTAACATGGATTTACATCGGATTGAAGCAATTCAGCAACCACAGCCTCTGGCTATGCAACCCTTGAGTGCTTCTCAAAGAATTCTCAAAGATTTTGGTTAACAGGAAGGCTTCAGCTACAGAAAAAGAGAATATCGGACCAAAACCAGAACAAGGTCAACTTCATCCCTTTGGTGTCACATTACTGTATCCATTTGTACCGCATATACTCACTCCTTCCTTGCCTGACCATCCTGCCGCATGCATTTCCTAACAAGTAGCAGCTGTCAAAGGTAGCTTTCTAGTGCAATTATTTGACTGGCATAACTCAGAGCTAGATACCACATGCTGCTATCCTGTTTTGCCAATGTGTTTCCAACTTCCGTTTTACAGGTAGGTACTGTGATACCACATAGATTGGTGTATATTTCTATCTGTGGAGAAGTCATGTCAGAAAATGAAATAACTTCGACAGCACTTGTAGGACAGAAAAGGTTGGACTTTGCCCTTATCTTCCTCTCAGACACTGAGGGTGAATGTAGCTTGCTTTGGGCTCCTAGTTACGTAGGCATGAAGCAGCTGTCAGCCTGTGAAACTCTTCACTTGTACATTCCTCATCCGTCTAATCACAGAGGGTGTCTTTACTGGCAGTACATTTTCCACACACATGTATATACGTGCCCATGTCATTAGCGTCCACACTCTTCCTAAAATGAGTTATGTGTCTAAATTAATTGGAATGTCTTGAGGGACTTGTCTGGACATAACAATACCAGATAACACAGGGAAGGTGACTCTTGCTCAGTACTAGTACATCAGAAGGTGTCTGCATCATCGAATTCACAAGAAGTGCATATATGTACACCCAGAGTACAAGTATACATATACCCACATAAGCACTCACCTATTAGTGCACAGTTCATACGCAAGGTCAAATCCAGCTCATCAAGTCACTCCAAGTTGGGAAAGTTAAACTTTCTTTTTCTGGTCTTAGGACAGCATGTTAGTGCTCATTGAAAGATATTGCATCTCTGCCTCAATCTGTAGCAGCTTATTGTCACTTCTGTCATACGTTGTTATTTCTACTTTCTGCTTGGCATTTAAATTCTGCCTACTTCTGTGATCTCACCTTCTCTTCAGACAATTTTGATATTCATACAGAGTACAGAGCAAAGATGTCATTTCCTTCTGGAAGGCCTGCTCCTTACGTTCATGGAAAGAACTGTTGATCTCCAAACCCCTCGGCTAACTGGTATAACGTTCCCCAAGATGGTACTTTACTGCGTTTGAAATGGCTACATCCAATATCAAACTTGATCCTTACGTGCAATAATTATTTTGCAGAACAGGTCATAGAGGAACCATTAATTGGTTTCTACACACCCTTGTAGAGAAAAGTGTATTGACAGACCTGTCAGAGGTGAATTGGCCTGGAAGCCCCAAAGATAGTTACTTTGCTGACTTTTGTATCACAGCAGTGCTGAAAGGGGCTCAGAAGGGCCAGGAAGGATGAGTCACAAAGAAATCTGATGGGTAACCTCTTAATTACTGGCACAGCTTTATTTCTCACTATATACATTCACTTAGGTGTTTTCCAATAGTTCTTCTACCAAGGCAGTGTCTAAATATCAAACCGCTTTCTCAGCTGTTTTCAGTAAAATTTAAACTGAAGATGGTCTGGATTTGAATAGAGGTCTTTGTTTCTCACAGAGTATCAGTGGTGCCTCACTTAGAAGACTGAAGTTTTATGTTGCATGATATGTAGCTGCCTTCATAGTCAGGAGATTTCTACAATCTTTGTTCACTTCCAACGGTGTAAAATCAGGAAAATAGGAAGAAGGGACCTTCGAGTTCCTTAAGCATCTGAGCACCTTCAGCAACATGCTTACCTCTAGGGCCACGTTCCCACTGGGGACTCGAAGGTACAAATATCTGTGTAAAGTTAGAGCAGTGAAACTTATGCATGCACACACCTACCAGCAACAGGTTATGCACAGGAGGATTTATTCTGCTGTAATTCTACCAGTATGTTTTCCCTAGGTGGACAAACTCTAACTAGTGATCTGATGATCCATTGTTTACACCCGCTCTTCATTAAATGCTGTTGGCTCCTCATGCAATTCCACCCCGTGGAGGATGACATCTTTACAGAACTCATATTAACCAAGTACTGATATCTATGCTCCCTTCCTTCCAGTTGCACAACTTTTTGAAGCTATACAGGTTTCTATCGGTAGATGGCCATGTCGTTTTACAGCTATTTTCCCCTTCTGATTCCTTGGATTAAATGTTAGACAGACAAAAGGTCATAGCAGGCCCAATCTGATCTCTTTAGACTGCAAATTATTAGAGGCAAAGGAGTTCTATCTTCGCAGGGCATGCACGCCACTGAGCTTGTCAAATCCTTTGCAAATGAGCTTCATATGAAAACAGGTGAGAAAAGTTAAAAAACTCTCCCTATGAACATTTCCTACCTCTCCAACCACAGACTACTACATGCACTTTCATTTGATTAAAATTATTGTACTGTATCAAAGTCTAAACCAAAAGACAACAGGATCCTTGAAAAAAATGCAAGGACAAACCCATTAATCATAGTATTTCCATCACAAGGTCAGCCTTCTTTTAAAGACTTGTCAGGTTAGGTGTTTCTGTGTGCATTCAATAAATATTCAGTATTAACTGCAATGTTTCTTAATGATAAGGTTACAGTCAAATATTCATAACAAAAATAATAATTAGGCCTCAGTACAAGAACACCCCTTAGGTGCTTTCAAATTCCAGGCAAAGTTTATCAGAAATCCACATAAAAACAATGAAAAACAGGAATTGTCTTTGGCATTTATTTTGCTATGAATTGTGCTGGCAAAAAGACTTTTCAAAGACTGTTCCTCACATGAGTAAAATATCTGATTGGTAATGTACTCAGACAGAATTTGGGAAGCCCTGATCTCAGATCTGTGGTTCATGCTGATCACAGATGCCGTCCCAGGCCCAGAACACCTTCTTAGCACAACCCAGAATCTAAGAAACATTTTCATGGAAAGGTCATATTGACTTTCTTATGAAAATAGTTTGTTTAAAGTTACTGGTTAGTTCTATATTAGTGTGTATATATATATATATATATGTATATATGTGTGTATATATATATATATGTGTGTGTGTGTATATATATATATATATATACACACACACATATATATATATATACACACATATATATGTATATACTATTGTATATAGTATAGCAAGCTACCCCAGTTCTGTCCAAGAATGCACATTCCTGTATAAGTTAGGTCTCAATTTAAGATAATATTGTCCAGTTACAGCAAAATATCATGCACTCTTCTACAAGATAAAGACAGGAGTAATATTCCACAGCACGTAGAGAAACATATTTAGAGAGCAGTTTCTCCATTTTATTACATAAACTTTGTTCTGTTCTAACAGCTTCTCAATTTTATTACATAAACTTCATTCTATCAATCATAATTGATGGACCTACCTACAAGATAACAGGTTTATCAGACCTTACACTGTGCAAGGGAAACTGCAATTGTCACTACCTCAGACCCCTCCGCTCCTTCCTCTCCCTTGCTAGCCACCCACCTGCTCTGACCAAGGGTGCACACTTGCAGCATTAGGTACGCTGAGTGCACCAGGGCATGCACCACCTTCCCCCTCTTCAAAGGGTGCAACCTAGCTGCTCCTGAGGCCACACATTCAAGCTGGTGCAAGACTGATTTCCAGGGTGGTCATGAGGTTGTTTTCAGCTGTATTGTTTTCAAGTTGTGTTCATAGCTGTACAGTGTTACTAGGGCAGGTTCTCTTGTCTGTAGGCTGCAATGTTAGTCATGTTAACATCTATATGTTATCTGCATAGGTAAGCTTAGGAAGTGTGAGCTAGATGAGTGGACGGTGAGGTGAATCGAGAACTGGCTGAATGGCAGAGCTCAGCGGGTTGTGATCAATGGCACAGTCTAGTTGGAGGCCTGTGACCAGCAGTGTTCCCAAGAAGTCGGTGCTGGGTCCAGCTCAACTTATTCATCAACAACCTACATGAAGGGACAGAGAGTACCAGATGAGCTGATGATAGAAAGCTGGGGGGAGCGTCTGACTCCCTGGAAGGCCACGCTGCCATTCAGCGTGACCTGGACAGGTTGGAGAGTTGGGCGGAGAGGAACCTCATGAAGTTCAGTGACAGCAAGTGTAGGGTCCTGCACCCAGGGAGGAACAACCCTATGCCCCAGTACAAATTGGGGGTTGACATGCTGGAAAGCAGCTCTACGGAGAGGGACTTGGGAGTGCTGGTGGAGAACAGGCTCACCATGAGCCAGCAGTGTGCCCTTGCGGCCAGGAAGGCCAGTGGCATCCTGGGGTGCATTAAGAAGAGTGTGGCCAGCAGGTCGAGGGAGGTGATCCTCCCCCTCTACTCTGCTCTGGTGAGGCCGCATCTGGAGTACTGTGTCCTACTACTGGAGAGAGTCCAGGTAACAGGGCACTGGAACAGGCTGCCCAGGGAGGTTGTGGAGTCTCCTTCTCTGGAGGTACTCAAAACCTGCCTGGATGTGTTCCTGTNCAGGCAGTTCCACCTGAACATGAGGAGGAACTTCTTTACTGTGAGGGTGCCAGAGCACTGGCACAGGCTGCCCAGAGAGGCTGTGGAGTCTCCTTCTTTGGAAATATTCGAAACCCCCCTGGACACATTCCTGTGCAACCTGGGGGCACCTGTTTTAGCAGGGGGGTTGGATGATCTCCAGAGGTCTCTTCCAACCCCTACCGTTCTGTGATTCTGTGACAGTTTTATAGCCGTAACGACAACCTTCATAAGATGGAATTCATGAAGCAAGATAGGACTTTGTAGTATCACCTCAGGTGATAGTTGCCACTACCTTCAATTTAGCCATTTAAGCTACATAAGCCATGGTGCACCGTGCATTTTGTTTACGGGGTGATGTCTTCAGCGTGTGTGAAAATGACATCATCGTACATGGGTCTGCCATCAAATTAACATATCTGGGCTTCAAGCTGCCAAATGACAGCTGAATACTCACAACAGACATTTTTGTTAAGAACACAGAAAATCAAATAAAGGAGGCTGTTCACTCTGTAGGTTTTTCTAAGCTTTGCTGAATTACTGCAAATTGCCACTAACACGTGTAACTTCTGTTACAGATCTCTTTGGCAAGCTAGCCCTGTTTCCCACTCAGCTTTGACAGCCCATTTCACTCCCTGTAGGCTTCAAGGAACTTTGCCAGACCAGAGACCTCACCTGCATGTACCCCTTTGCCATGACCCTTTCACCCCTTCCAGGATCTGCTGGAAATGAGCTCAAAGTTTCTTTGGAGATGGGGAGGGGAAAAAAAAGGCAGGCCAAATCACATGAAATAGATGCTAGTGTGGTACATTGAAAGGTCCTTTACAGACGTCTTTAACATCATGCTTGTAATTCACAACCAGATCCTACTGAAGCAGACATTAGCACACAAGAGTCACACAAAACAAATGTGCCTGAGCGTCTTAAACTGTTGAGTAAAACTGCTAAATCTTTTGCTGAAATAATCCAAATTTCAGATAAAATATAAGTCTGCAGAAACCCAACCCCCTCATTTATTATCTTTATAGGGTACAGCCACTTTCTGTCTGCATAGCATCTCATCAGCTGCAGGAAGGTGGTGAAGAGTCAAGCCCAGTGTGCAATAGTCATTTGTTTCAGGAAAAAAACCAACCTGTGAATCCGCTTTGGATTCACTGTGGTCATAAATTATCTTTCTGTCCAGGAAATTTACGTGTGAGGTGGATTAATTCAATAAGTTAGGCAAAGCTATGTTTGCCCTTCTCCCTCAAAGTTACCTCACATTATGTTTCTATGGGAAATGCCACATCTATTAATGGTGACAGATGAAGCATATTTCTTTCGGTCAGGTAGCAACACCAATGCCTTGTGATACTCCTAGCCCATGTGCAGCCTGACTGAGCATAGACTGTAGCTGTTTCATGCCACTACAGCCCACAGTGGAGGAACAGCTGTGAGGGAAACCCTATGATGTACCACGCTGCTCTGTAGGGTCTTTTATTAGAGGTCCTTTGGTGATCACTTCAGGCAGGTTAATTTCAACAGCATCTCTTTCTTTTTTTTTCGTCTCATTTCTGTTGACAACGGAGCAGAGACAGCCAACCAAATCTAGATGTCAGAAGTGTCCTAAATTGGTATCTTCTGCCAAGAAGAAAAAATGCCATGTTCTGATGTAAAGCTTTATTTCTTCTCTGTCAATGACATGCTACGGTTGCTGGTTAAGTCCAAAAAGTTAATTGGCCACCTGAACTTCTAACCCGGCATTTAACTTCTGAGACAAGCATCGTTCCAGCTGTTTGTTATTGTAATCTGCTGGGTACCTATGAACAGCCTCATCTCTGGCAGCTCCAGAAGCAGTTCTGCTCACATATGCAACAAGTGCTTTCAGCATACCGGAGCCAGAGTTTTAATTGTAAGACCGTAACTGAAGCTCTTGAGGTTTCACCTGAGGAGCTTTTTAAAGGGATGATTTGGAAGACGCTATTCAGTCTGGGCCTTGAAATCCAAAAGGGAGTATGTGCATATTTTTCTTACCCAAGACAAACATAAAAGCTTTCACAGCTCATGCCCACAGGGAGAGAAATGTGGTTATGAACCGTACGGTACACCTGCACACAAACTGCTTCCTCTCGACAAACAGAGTTTCTTGCATGATCAGGAAATTAGCAGAACAATAACTGGGAAATAGTTTGACCTCTCTCCCTTCTGAAGAGGACCCATAACCTTTCTGCTACAAAGCTATTTCTCCTGGCTCAGTGCCCCTTGCAAAAATCTGCTCATTTCCTCCAAGTAAAGACAGTCATTAGTAGTATGTTTCATACCTCCTCCTGTTCATTCCAATTTGCATTGTACATGCTATTTATGCATTGAAACTTAATCTGAACTGCCAGTTGCAGGCCTGTACAGACTCTGGGCAAAATTTTCAGAATGGTTTAGAACTGACCGTACAGAGGAATCCAGGACATTCAGCTCCCATTACTTTATTCTAAAAAAACCCCCCGTCCGGGATTTTAAGCATTTATGAATTGAAATCCCCTTGACTGTCAGTAAGATGTTTGGTCTGTAGTCACTTTAGAAAACTTCCCCTGACCTTAATCTTATTTGACTTATTTCATATCTTCAACAACATTTGAAAGCCACACATCTTTTTGGTAAAATGCTTTTTAATTACCATCAGCTTCTCCGAAGAAGGCAGATGGAAGGACATGCACTTAGCCTTTCTATCTCTCAGCTGCACCTTGTCCTTCATTCTCTGCTCCCCTACTGCTTCAGTATGTGCCTTCACTCTCCCTTGCTATCAACTACAAGAAAAATGGACAACTTTTCCAAAATGTGGAAAAGTAAAAATCCCATGCAGTTTGAACCAATGGACTGTATTTGTTTTGTTTGTACCTCACATGTAAGAATTTCCCATGTGCAGACATACATAATCCAAGCACAAGCAAAAGAGCTAGCAAATCCTGATTTAGCATTCATATTTCCCTGGTTCATCCCCAACATCTCTTTCATACTTCTGCTTTTCAGTGTCTGCAATACCAGGGGGAGTACTCAATTAATACCTTTTGAGAGTCAAGGAGTGTAGTGTTTTGAAGGTAACAAGCATTGTTAAGGATTATGCCATCTCAGTTATTCTAAAGCTTCACCCTTACTTACTTTCCTTTCCAATTTTCTCTCCCAAAGGAGAAAAATTTTCAGAGTTTTGGATGGAGAGACAGTGGATTTACAAAACGTAGTGCTCTAAGCAACATCATGCAAAGCTATTATGATTTTTCCCATTCTCCTCCATCTATACCCTTATTCTCTAGATGCTAGTTTTGGCATAGCCAGTAAAACTTGTAATTTCTGGAATGTACATTTTGTTTCACAGTTGTGACACTTGGTGGGGAAAGCAGGGCTGATGACCTACTAGCTCTGTGGCTGATTATTTCAGCCAGTGAAACTTCAGCATCTGTTTCTGTAATAAAAAGTCAGTAAGAGCAATGTAAATAGTTTTCACCTTCATTGCTACAGGACTTTAAAATGTTGATCACCTCCAATTCTGGTGATTGATGCTATGGAAATAGATCAGTAACTACAAGTGTTCAAAGACCTATAAAGCATGCAACAAATTTAGAATCCCTTGGCTTTCTGGCCCTCTCAGGCAGCTCGATTGTACCAGAGGAGGTTGGTGAAACCACTGGGTATAATTCAGCATTAGAAAAAATGCTTTCCTTTTAACAATGTGGACGGTTTGGTAGTACTATTCAGGTCATACCTCATATGGAAATCTCAATCTTCAGCTGGAATGCTTGTGAGAAGATAGAAATCCCACTCTAATCTGCCATGTTTTAAAAAAAGCACTCATGATTTGCTTCTGTAATCCAAAATATTTTTGTGGATGCAAAAAAATGCAACAAATAGCTGTTGGCCTAGGTGGGTGCTTAACTCAGTGACGCATTTGTTCAACTCCTACAGGAAGCTATCATCTGCAGCATTCCTTCCATTCCAGCAGGAGTTTGATTTGGCCCCAAGACAGGAGATGTTTCTGCATTGAGCAGTACTAATATGCAGGCAAAGGAGTCAGTGAAGGCCTCGTGCTACGAGAGCACTGGAATGCTGCTTGGCGGCTGATCTTCAAAACGTTCCAGGTAAAACTTACTTATCTCTTTTCCTTTGAACTATTTCCTCCAGCTCCTTCCTCCACACTTTGAGCTAGCCAAGAGCATCCTCCAGTCATCTTAACCTATAACATCACTCTACAGAATGTGGAAATGTTGACACACTTCTAATGCACTAGTTCAACAAAGCAGTTGGTTCTACACTGCTTAGAAGCCTTGGTATTTAGCTATTTAACCCAGCACCATCACAGTTCACACACTATGATGATAAACTGCCTTTTTGGGATAGTTTAAAGTTGCTTAAAGTAGACTTATAACTGCAGCATCAAGGCACCTGCCTAATTCTGCTGGTAGAAGGAAGCTCTTAATCCAACCGCAGCTGGTTTTGTAAAGCCCTTCAATTACCGAGATGCTGTTTGGCCATTACAGCTCGTGTTTTAGGTGATTTCCTGTGGTTATTTTTAATTCAGAGTCCAAGTTGTTGCCTGGGTGTACAAGGAGCCATGTGATACAACTGTGTAGAGGTGGAAGGGAGAGCAAGAATCACTTGAAAATGTCTCAAAGAAAAAAGATCTCCCGTCTGGGATTGCCAAGGTACAGGCACAGCAAATGCAATTTTGAGTCTCGGTGCTGAGCTGCAAGAGTGGCACTTTCTCCTCCATTTCCTCACATCACTGTGCAAACTACCCACCACTCCATCTGCCCCCTGGGAATTGTGCCAGAATTAGAACAGTTTCCTATTAAACTCTGTGAAGCATCGAGAATATTCCATTGCTGTCCAGCCAGTCTAAGGTTGAGAAGGCAATACAGGGTTGAGAGATTCTATCCTTTGGTCATCCAGCCATTCTTGGTTTGCACTCAGATCAGAAAATCTCTTAAAATCAGTAGTGAGATGCATACATAAATTGCCTATCATAAAAAGACCAGAGTGAAATGAGATTTTACTATGTAGGCTAATTAATCATTCATTATATTTACAAACACTGAAATTCTGATGCTCGTGGAGAAAATTTACGTACAGTAGCCTTAAAACATCAGGACAAAAAGTGTCATATCTGGTCATATGGAGAACATCTCCTCCCCATAGTATCTTAATTGTTTCTTCTTTTAGATCATGCTACATTACTAATGCAGAAAGTGCTGCACAATGTGAAGTAGATGGTAGATCATTGCCACAAGGTGATTTGTACACAAATTCTTGGCATGGCAAATTGGAAATACATGACAGAGACTGTCATACTGGATTTCCTTTTTTGCATTTGCTTTCATCTCTCCTTAAAAATGAGAGCAGAACTAAATCTAGCATTTTGTATATAGTGCACATACATCAACCAAATGAACTTAATCCTATCATATATGATTCAGAAAATGTTTGTAATCTGGTAATTGAAAATTTGGTGCTAAGAACATGAAAAATTTTCTTTTCATTGCTAATGATGTGTCACTTTCAAATCCCTTAGACATAGACAAATCAGATATGCCAGAGCTTAGCACCTGATGAGGAGTCTGCTCCTGATGGATCTACGTACAATTTCAGTAGCAGGATGTGGCTGTGTGTCAATCACCGTGCACAATTATTGTGTGGTGTGTAACTGTTTCACTCATTTGTGTGAATCAATTAACACAAGAGAAACCACTTTTTGTGCAAGACTTCTGGGAACCCGATTCAGACTGACAACAGCAAAAATCCAAGTAACTTTGAAGTACAGGACATTCTTCAGAAGAGGGAAAATACTCTAGTATAGTAAATACGGAATTTTTCAATTCGATGACTATACTACAGGAATGGACAAGGATATACAGAATATGCCTCTGCATTGATACAGTGGGTTGTGTGTGTGTGTGCATGCACATGTGTGCACCCCAGAACACAGCTGCACAGCAGGCAAGGGAAAACTGCCAACATCAGCCACCTATCTTCACTATTGCTCTAAATAATATTTCCAGATGTGAAATTTGAAGGTGGTGCCAAGGATTTTGCCATATGGCTCTTCTGAGGTTAGTATAATTTACCTAGCTAAATACTTGCACAATGATCTGTTTTTAAAATTCTTGGTCTTTTTTGTGTGTTTTACTTGCTGTTGAATTTTGGTGTCGATTGTGTTATTGGATGAACTCCCTAGTGAACACATTTATGTCCCGGTAAGGGGCACAGAGGTGACCCCTACAAGACAGTCCTGCAGCCAGCAAGCAGCTGGCCAGCAAGCGGCTTGGCCCTTATAATTGCATCTGGAATAACTAGCCATGTCAAAATACAGAGGTAGTAAAGTCTTAAGTGAGTGTGTTAATGATTGGTTATGCTGCTTCCAGGAGCTAAGGTTGTATCCCTACATGGCATTAAACAGCAGCAGGCAGTAAGGCTGCTATGCCAAGCATCACTGCCTTGCACAACATGAATATATGACTAGGCAGAGATCCATGCATATGGACCTGAAGAGTGCATGCCTAATATCAGAAAGAGAAAAAAACCAACCTGCAGTGTTAGCAAACATAAGGACAAATTCAGCCAATATTGTATCTAGCTGGATAACTACAACTTCAAAAAATTGAGATAAATCCATCTGCTTCAAATCCCTCTGTCACGTTGGCACATACAATTGGAGCTGCAGCTCAAGGTCAGCTAGAGGAAGGATGAGCTCTTGGGTCAGAGACACAGGGTCTCCTAAGAATTCACTATCCCATAAAATATTTGATGGTGTATTCATTCTAAACTTTACGGTAGATGGAGGATTGGCAGTTTGTGGGCCATGCTACAGTTCCCTTCGCTTTTTGCATCAATTGACTCATGATTCAATTATGCTCTGTATTAGCACAGGCGACCCAGATTGTGTTCCCAGTACGCATCCAGTGTCAGTGTCCCCTTCTCTGCACCACTGATTAAATTCTAACTAACTTCAACAACAAAGCTGCCAAAATGCTTGCCATTAAGTGACTTTGTTCAAGTTTGTCCAGATTTACCTGCTCATAAATGACAAGAAGATCTGACCCATGACCTAAAAATGATAAATGAAACAATGACAGCTTTAATTGCAGAGAAATTGCTGGTAGTACCTTCACCTTCTGCCACTTTCCAAAATTTAGATTCTTTCCTTGTAATCTGGATTTGTCATCACTACATTTTTCAAGCC
This sequence comes from Steatornis caripensis, assembly GCA_013398225.1. Taxonomy (NCBI): domain Eukaryota; kingdom Metazoa; phylum Chordata; class Aves; order Caprimulgiformes; family Steatornithidae; genus Steatornis; species Steatornis caripensis. Next base: position 76,758 of record VZSC01008722.1, read on the forward strand.
ATTTTCACCTTTATCTTCCCATGCAATAATCTATCCTTGCCGCATGAGCTCCTTGCAAATGCCAATACAGTAATAATAATAATCTTTGCTCTCAACTGAAAAGCGAGAACTAAAATGCACTCTCAGGAATGATTCTTGCAACTTAATTTTTGTAGCGCCTTGAAAAGTGTTCCTGCACTTGATGATATTTGCTAGTTATGCCTCTGCGTTGAATTACATCTTTTTGTAATAAGCCAATAGCTATGCATTATCAGGGATGCTTTTCGCATATTGGAGATTGTTCACTTTGGGAGATAGACCCCTAGTACTTTTATTTAAAAAGAGTGGTGTCCAAACTTTGGAATACTGGCAGCCTATTGGTTCATTTTTGTAACTTTGCTTATTATTAGTCCTAGAGTCATGTCCTCTGCTTGCGCTTTTGTCTCTGTTGCTCAGAAGCAATTGCTTATTTCAGATCAGCAGCAATGAAATCCTGTGTCTGATCAGCGTTATGTTTATTCTACCATTACAGGTTATCTTTTAGGATTCTGCTGAGCTCCTTTGGTTGTAAAAAGGCGTCTTGACTACCACTACTGTTAAATAAAACAGTAAGGACAATTAAAAAAAGAAGTAAGATTCTCCTCTCCCCAAGGAGCTGTATGGCATAGGAAAGCTTCTGCATTTGACCAGGGCTGTGTGAGTAAACTAGCAATTTTATTCAAAAGCTGAAGCAGAAAGGTAGGGAAAAAGCTAAGGAAAACCCAACATTTACATGGACTCTATTGTTTCCAATGGAACAAATAAAAAGAAAAAAGAGAAATGTATTTTGTGTTGAAAGAGATGTTCCATTTAACTGGAAATAAAAAGCTTTCCTTTTGGGACGGTCTTGGGAATGCCTTTGGAAATGAAAGCCCAGGTTTTCAGGACAGGCACAACAGATTTCCCATGGGTTTGGCACTCACTCTGGATCACTTTCCAGCTCTGCGATGAATGCCCCAACCACCAAGATATCTCAGTCAGTCTTGATAACTCTGAAACCCTGGTGTACAGACATATTCACTGGGCACAGGTAAAGCTACAAGAGCCACTCCCAGCACCACACCATGCTGCTGATCTCCTCAGCGTACTTTGGTGGCCCTCGCTCTAATTTAACTTTCTGTAGCTTGGTTTCTCTGTGTGCACTTTCTAGGAAGAGGACTAGGCCACAGTCTTGTCATAGGAAGAGCGATAAATCTGCAGGTGTTTGCATCTTGTCTGACTTGGAATAAATTGATCCCTCGAAACCAAAGCAACCAAGGAGAGCTTTTTTTGAAGAAACTAGGAAAGAATTAAACCTCCTGCTAAATGGATTTCAAAGAAATGAAATAAAGAATGATTAAAGAGGAAAAAGCTCAGTGACTAGCAAGGTAAGATGTGGTCTTCTAGATCCAGCAACTACTTGTGAGATTTCAGAAAAGCCATTAAGTAATTGCTTTGCTCTGTCACTGGCAGAGGCTGTGCAAGGATAGACTTCTTGCTGTTGCTCTCCATGAGTCTGGCCAACGTGTCCTGCTTTGCATGTCTATAGCTATGGCCATATGTCTAAACATGACAGAGTGGGCGAAGCTCAACTCAGATTTCTTTTTTTCCTTCATAAAGACTAAGAACTTGAACAAAAGCACTGAGATTTAAATCCACATCTAAGTCAAAAGACGCAGAGCATTATTTGCAGAAAATACTCCATGATTCAGTTTCAGGGGTGATTTGAGTAGACATTGGAAAGCTTAGGTTCAAGAACAAAAATCGCTTTGTAGAAAATCCATGATATGGGCTCTGAGAGAGATGCTAGAGCAGTAGTTGAATGGAGTGACAGTTGTGATAGCAATGTTGCAAGACTGTTGAACTACTCATGAAGCACTTTTATTCTTCTTGTTTGTTTAATGGTTTGTCTTTGATTTAAATGGACAATCTTAGTCCACGACTAAGTTAATTGCATTTTGCAGACTTTGTTTCGCTGGTGTATACAACTGTACCTAAGAAAAGACTTAGGTCACTTTTGTCACTGTTACTATGGGCTCAGTACCAGATTGTGTATCTAAAACTCCCACTAAAAGTAAAACAAGGTGGGGATGTCAAAGAATATGAGATGGGGACCTAATTATGAAAATGTAACAAGTCTTAGCTCAAGAGTTTTATAAACCACTAGTGCCCAAGGTAAACAGGCTATCATTATTTGAAAATTACAACATCATAACACATCTTATTGTACTTGAAAAATTTAATAAAAAGGGAATTATTAAATAACACTAAAAATTACATCTACTCTGCCCATGTGCAAGCTATTTAATAAAGCAGATTTCAAGCTCTAATTCTGATATGTCATATTAACACAGCCACCACTCAATTTTACTGTTAGTAAATACAAGCCAGAGACAAGCATTCCAAATCTTTTCCCCCACATGACTTTCTTTATAACACTTCTTCCCACCTCCCCAGAAGAGAAAGAAAGCTGAAGTGAGAAGGGGCATCCAGGAGCAAGATGGGCCAGAGCATGCAGTGGAGCAGGGGTAGACCCACAGCTATTGGTGCATATGTATAGCCTCAGTCATTGGCACATGAATTTAGTCACCCTCTGCCTTCCTCAAAATTGCTCAGATTTGGATGCTCCAGATAATTAGTGATTTTTCTCTGCATCAGTAACTGTTACAGTGAAGTTAGACCCTGAACCCTAGTGGCTCTCAGAAGGTCAGGTGCCACCTGCCAATACACAACCCATCACCTGGACAGGACATACAGTTAACTCTTTGAGGTTGGAAGCCAAACTAAGCAGATGTGTAAGTAAACGGGATATCAGACAATCTCATGTCTCCTGTCCCTACCCTGTGGTTTGGCACAAGAGGCACAGGGTTGTGGGACCAGCACCCTGGCAGGGCAGGGCAGCTGTCGATATGCACAGGCGCTTCCTCAAGCCACCGTCCCTGCTCTCAGCACATCCTGTGACACACCTAGCTGGACAGAGGCTCTGCAATGCCAAGCGCTCACATTAGAGGGGCAAGTGTCCAAGGCTTTAGCTTCCAGGAGCGTTTAGTTCCTCACATTTTATTTTTGAAATGTCATTGCTTTTGGGGAGGAGAACCTTTTTTTCAAAGTTCATCTTGTCCTACCAGATAAAGTAGGCAATGGCTGAGCGAGACTCATGATCAGAGGCAAGCTGGCTGCTGTTTTCAGTTTAAAACAAAAAAATGAAAACAAAATGCCCCCGTTCCCTCTTCCAGCACTCCAAGAATTTTAAAAGGAGGGCTGTGACTTCAGTGAAGGGAGCAGTCAAACTGCATCTGGCCCACACACATTGCTCAAGTCTAGACTGATTGGCCCAGACATCAGCACAGCCACATGTTTTCAAATTAAGTTAGAACTTTTTGATCAAAGAACTGGGGACACTTAAGCAATGCCATAATTTCTTAATTATACTTATTATTGTTTGATTGGAGTAAGATTTAACACAGTGACATTCAGTAAGTTTGTGCCAGGGGAAATGGATTCTCGTTGACTCTGTGGCCCTGAGCTAAAAGGAGCCACAAATGCTGACAGAACACTAAAAACAACAATAATAGTAGTAGAAAAGACATCCTGCCAAGTACTCAGTTTAAGCAAAACTTGAGGATAAAAATGAGCAACAGTGGAGCATAAATGGATGCATTTATGTCATTTTTTAAGTCAATGTCACTTAAACAATGAACAAACTTACCTCTCAAACCATCAGAAAAGGAAAAAATGCTTCCCTCTAGTTCAGTGCAGGCAAGCAGGGTAGCAAAGCCAGTGTGTGAAAGACTGCGTGATCCATCTGAACATTGCAGCGGCCCCAACAGTATGTTAAATTTATCTGCTGTTGTGCTAGAACAATGTGGTTCTATCATGAAATTTTTAAAAGTATAAAAATTACTAGCCTACAAAAACAATTGTATTATTTAAGAAACTATCTATTCCATGCCACTGTATCACCTACTCTGCGGGAAAGGCAGAGACTGTTTTTCAGCCAGCCAGCCCAAATCTGCTGTTGGATCCTCTTTCCTCAGTGCTCAGAAATAGCTTTGGAAAGACATACCCTGTTGCTGGCATTAAAAAAAAAAATCTTATCCCCTTCAGAGCAGAGACATGCATGCTGTCAGACAAGCTCCCATCAAACTCTCTTGTAAACTAAACATTACTGAAGCCAGTATTATTTGTATATCCAATACACTCCCACTACAATAACTGGAATTTGTGCTTGTTTATGGTGCACAAGGACCATAGGCTGGGATCAGGATAATACCTGTTGGGTTTCATACAAGCTTTTATAACACTGGACGTGATCTTTGGGCTGAAGAGCTTAAAGACTCAGACAGACAGAAGGGGGCAGAAGAAAATAACAGCAATTTGCCTTTAAAGCAGGTTATGTAAAAGTGTTCTCATTTTTTTTTTTTTGTGGATGAGAACATAAAGTTGGGCTTGAAAAGAGCACGAACTCCTTGGGGCTTCTCCTGGAGCCTAACATTTATTGTCTAAATGTCAAGAGACATCACGACAAAGGCAGACACAGAGCACATTCAAAGAAGGAAAGTCTTGCAGGTTAGCATCAGCATAGTAACATGGAGACAGTTCAAAATAAATCAGTGGAGTTCCCCTAGAGTTTACAGGAAACAAATTGCAAGATGATGGTACATCAATACACAAAACCAACAACCGGTGAAGTAACACATCAGGTTCATTCAAGGCATGGCCTAATCTATCTTCATTTCATGAATATCATAGCATATTTTTCAGCATTGTAGGTACAATGATCAGCAAACAGACGTGGCTGTGGTAGACAGGCACATCCATGCACACGTTACTCCTTCCACATATCTATCTTGAGTTAAGTTAGACAGCAAGTGAAAATTTGGAAGTGTAATACATCGAAGAAGTGAAGTTATACAATTTATTTTATATGTAGCTCCATGTAGCACACTGGCTGCTACCAATGGCCACAACAAGAGCTGGGCTCAGCCTGCCGAAGGGTCCTGCTATGAAACAAATAGGACTGTTACTCAAGGCATGACTCAGAGCTGAGTCCTATTTCTAGCTCCGCATAACCAAAATCTCACCACTTACCACTGGATCTCTCCACTCAAAAGCCCTCAGGATCCTTGGGAGGACTGAAACACTTGCACCTTACCCTTTTTCTCCTCCCAGCTAAGCCACTGCAGAGTGGCCGTTACCCTGTGCTGATTGCATTTTGGTAGTTGTTGCTAAAGGCCAGTAACTACAATTCACTTGAGATGGTGTTTAGAGGTGCGGCAAGACCCCATGCCTCAGACGCCTACCTGCAGCCCTGGCAGAGTCCCTGTCTTTCCTCTACCAGCCCCCTCCTGCTTCACAGCGTGCTCAGCTGGTGGGGGTTATCAATGCTTTTCACATTGCTCTGATAAGTCCATGCTGTAAAGCTGTCCCAGTGCCACCTTACTTCCAGAGACTATGAAGCTCCCACTGCTAATGCATCTATGTGCTGCTGCAAACCTTTTTCTGCCCAGATCTGGAAAACCCTGTTGCACATCACTGAGTGTCTCACAGAGGGAGACAGAAGCAGAGCAGAGCAGGATTTCTAGAGAGCCTCTGCTCCACAGCTCGTGATCTGCAGGATAATCTCTCTGTCTTGTTAAACTTGAATTCCCTGCAAAGTCCCACTGCAGCTTCTGAACCTTGCACAATATCTGTGCCCAGTTATCAGTTACGTATCAGTCACGTTGCAGGTAGTGCAAAAAGAAACAGTGTGTGAAACCACAGATAAGCAATTTATAGTGACAATTCACGTCGGAGACGTTGGCCAGAATTGTTTGTTTTCCTGTCAAGGGAGTAGAAGCTTGTCAGCATGCCTCTAATTACCTCTATTGTGTATATCTCATTGTACTTAATAGCTTTACGTTCTGTGTTATTTGCACACTTTTGTTCCATTCTTATTTCCTCCTGTGTTTTTCATGCATTGCTGTGAAGGAAACAGCTAATTTCTATTTCTATAATTTTTAATTGTAAACCATACTAGTAACTGTTTTATCATTGTAATGAAACAGCACTATTTAAAAAGGGACACATGTGGGGCTGTTCTCTGAGTGTACCAGCATCTGGTGACCTAGTCACACCCAAAAGGCAACAGGAAGAAAATATCCTCCTTCTTGGAGGTTCGTGACCAGCCAGACACCTTCCTTCCTCTGGAGCCTTGACAAGAGAAGAACAGACCATAAGTCTATGAAATGGACAAATCACTTTTTAGTGTTTCATAAAGTTACCTGTCGTGTTGGCATACATAACAGATGACAAGTCAGTGGAGAAAAGGTCTGCACATTGACCTTATATGGGTTAATTTTTAGATTCATGACAAGGTCAGATCTGTACAGCCACATCAGAAAAACAAAACTTAAAAATAAAGTGCTTGCGATACGAAACACCTTCGTGACAGGCAGATGGAGCTGATCGCAGAACAGTAGTTTGACGACGAGACACAGCATCATCGCCATATACTTCACCATCACGTCAAACATTTGTCCAAAATATTTTGCCATGACTGTGTTTATACAATATTTAAGTTATGATCAGTGACAGTCCTGGCTGCCATATAAATGACAAGCTTCAAGGATGTTATTGCCAATGGGTTAGCAACTAACGTGTGCTGCCCGTTTATATCACCAGGCCTTGCTTCCCTGCACATCTGGATACTTCAAACTCCTTGAAACAACCCAAACATACAGTATGCACTTTTGACTTTTTCTGTAAACAGAAGGGTGAGGGTGAACCAGGATTTAGCACTACAGAACTACACCGATCTTCCTGATTTGGGAAACACTTTGACACAGTTTCTGATTATGCGATCCCTGCCATAAAATCAGGGTATTTTCCATACAGAGGAAAAGTTGAGGGATGGAGCCACTGTTCTCAGTTTTGCCATTATATTCTGTGTAAACTCGAAGAAGCCGCTGTATCTGTCATTTACCTTCTTCATCTGCAAAGCAGGAACAGACCATTCTGTTTATTGAAAGCATGAAAGCAGATCACCTTTTCTGAGGAGAGCTAATAAAAATGCAGAATTTCTGTTCTGATTAATGCTGATATTTTCAAAAACTGAGAAGAAAAATGAGAACTGTTGAGACAAGACAATCTGGGGGCGTGGGGAGGGTGGGAGCGTGAGGTGCAGAGGGGACAATTTCCAAATTTAAAATCTCCCCTTGGTACAGGAATGGAGGAGCACCAGCAGCCCTGTCCCCAGGGGCGCTGCTGCAGTGGTGACACTGCACACTAGGAACGCCACCACGATTGTCTGGCATCTGGGACTGAGGGTGCTGGTAGCCTGCTCCAGCCTGCACCCTGCCTGAAGTGCTTTTCTTCACAGGAGTCCGTCAAACACTTCAGTGAGAAAATAGGTAGGTCTCAATTGGGAATTCACGATCATCCCAATTTTATTCAAATCACATTTCCTTTGTAAGAAAAAGTTTTTTTTGAACAAAAAACATGTCATGAGATGCTCTCAGCACGTCTTTCCCGAGCAGAACCAGATGTCAAAGACCTGCAGTGCTTCCTGGGAACAAGAAAGAAGTGGGTGATGTGGCGTATCACACCATGCAGTACCACTGAGCCTACTGGTCTGTGGGCAGCTGTATCCCTGGAATAAAGGTGGTTGAACACTATCAGAGTAATCCCTGCCCCCCGCTCTGTTCCAGGAACTCTCCACTGACATACAAGGTACCTATCTCATCCCCCTAACTGCATAAATACAGGAAGGGTAAGGCTGAAACCAAAGTCCCCTGCTGTCTTTCTTCCCCTGCACAATTCCACTTACTGCAACAGAAATTTAGTTCAAAGGAAGTTCGCTTATATGTTGAAAAACAACTCGCAAACCTGCATGGCCAAGCACCATCTGGCAACTCTTGTCATAACAGAGCCATTGTTTGCTGAGGTAGATTTCTTCTAGGGTTTAACTACACACCAGGGAGAAGCACCCCTGCAAAGAAATCCCTTGACCTCAACCCCTGCAGATGTGAGCTGCTTCTTTTTGACTTTATTAGGAAAACATTTTGTCTACTACAAAACCAGCAAATAGGTTCCCAGTGTTTTAACATAGCTATTAATCTATCAAAAGTTTTAAAGTAATTTCTTAATTTCATGGCTTAGGCCTGGCTGAGAAGGGAATGTAATAATTTTGTATTTCTTTTCCTTCATTTTTAAGCTTGCCCAGGGGACTGGCTCAGATGCACACTTGACACTGGTAGTCAGTAGGATTTACACGTGAGACTTCCACAATAAAATGTAATGTTGTGGGTCAATTTTTACCTTGTTGTTTAATCCGCAACACCATAAAGGCTTAAAATGTATGCAATGTATACTAAATCCAGTGATAAAGGGAGTCGTTCTCTGCAAAAGACTTGCTATGGTACAGGTAGAAATACTCCTGCTATACTACTGCAAGTTGTCACAGTTAAGCAATACTAAGCGGAAAACGTGCAGTTGCTAGCTGGGAGGTCTTTGGTATAAATTTTTAATATTACCACTACAAAGAGAGAGAGATGACAATGCTAACAGTCACTGTCCCATTTTCCTTCTCAGGTTTGCATTTTAAGTTGTATAAGAATCTGGACACAACACAACACACTGAATATTCACCAAGCCCACAAGGCATCTTGATAGCACGTGCTAGGTTTCTTTGCTTTTTTCTCTCAGTTTAAACAAACACAAGCAGCATTTAGCCTTGCAGCGTATTCACAGCATCTTGCACAGCACAGCCTTTACCCTGCTTCACCTCTCCTACTGAGCACGAAGAACAGCTGGAAGTAACCAGGCACACGTCTTTGGTGCCTGGCCCTGAGTCATGCTCATGGCCACCATCACTCTGGACTGACCCAGGTCAGAATAAGTCCCCAGACCTGCTAAACTTCTTCCAAACTCCATTATCAGAGGGTATTTTTAAACCATGTTACACTATTATTAGAACTTCTGTTAGTTTAGTAAATCTAGACATCAAAGAGTCTTATTAGGACATCTTATCCATGTCTTGGCCAACACATCACTGTCATTGACAGCATCCTTAAATGACCTGGAATGTATTAGCATTCTGAGATAATGTTCCTTGCTGGCTCCATGACAAAAATAAAGCAATCTGCAGTGAGGGTTTATGACTTCCTTTCCATCCATCCTGCACGCCCTGTGTTAACTCTGTGTACACCGCAGATCTGCTTGCCAACTAACCCCTAGGCATGGTGAAAAACTAATGATCAAATATGATTAAGATGAACATCAGTTTGTAAGCAGCAACAATTTTCAGTTGTAATTATAGGCAATATAATAAAAATAAAGGCAGGAGTAGCAGTGGTGGAGCATATCATATCTTTTTCTGTAAGAGGCATAGAATTAATCTGAGCAGATTTTTCTGCTGGATTGCAATGCAATATTTAGTGCTTTATCTGGAAGAATGGAGAAGCATGAATGAATAGTGCAAGGAATCTGCCTGGACTAAACGGAATTGCCACAAGAGGAATATAGGACATACCACGATTTTACATAAAATTAATCAGGCAGTACTTGCCCGTGTCATTACACATAGAAGAAGGAGCTCTTCAGGCTGTGGTGTTTGAGATTGACACACTGGATTCATTCTTTTCAAATCAGAGAAAGGAAAAGAAGGATTAAAACCCAAACTTTGACCCATAAACAACTACTAATCATCATGTTATTCCATTTTTCAGTTCACACTTGAAGTGAGAATTTTTTTCCTAGTTCCTATTGATGTAAAAGATAAAATCATAAAATTATTAGGCAATTCAGTCACTAAGAGAGCCTTTTCAGTTTAGCTTGGCATTATTGCCCCTTCTGACCTCCTTAGAGGCAAAAAACCCATTTGATTCAGGCTCATCTCTGTCTCTGGCTCTCATCCAAGGAGCCCATATTTTAAGACAGGGCAAGGTCCCATTCATTTGCTCTCTCCTCCCTCCCTCCCACCTCCTTCGGTCTTCCCTGTTCATCACACCTTATCACAGAAATTGCTCTATAAATACACTAATCTGAAACCCAGACTCGGAAACTTGTTTTACCAGCTTCTTCTAACAGATTAGTTACTCACAGCTGGTGAGTCAGTAGTCCGTCACCCACCCTGTCTGGGCTCTACCATACGCAGACTGTCACCTCGTTACACTGCCTGAACATGTATTATTTGCAGGCCACAACAATTGCTTTAAAAAAAGGCGGCCTCAAATTTTGCATGTAGAGCTTGTGCACTCATTTTTCACAGAGACTTTTTTCCCCAAAACAGATAGTTCTTAAAAAATAATTAAAATTTCCCTTTGACACCATGAAAATCTTTCAAAACCCACAGAGAAAGTATTTAGAATACTTGGTTTTTTTCCTTAACCGAAGCAGTTCAGCATTTGAGAACCAGAATTTGAACCATAATACCAGAGACATTTTCAGAACAGTTCCATTCAGAAATGTAAAATATTCTCCTATTTTTTTTCTCATGCAACAATATATGACCACAAGAGTTTGCTGATAATTTATGTTCACTTCTGAGACAATAACTGAGAATTTCAACTGTCTACAGAAGCACATTACCAAGGCGTAAAGGTAAAGCTATATTAGACAAATTACAAGTACATGACTATCACCTAAACACCCCTTTGATAAGATGTAAAGGCAGCAAGAAAGGAGAATTAATGTCCTGCATAAAAGAGTGCTCACCATACAGGGACCTACACCTTCAGAAATACAAGACAAATCATACCGAAATAAGGATGGTTCAGTGTACACTTGTCCTTTTTGACTGCCAGTCATAAATGAAGTAATGTTTTCTCCATAGGGAATATTTTTCCTTTGCATTGTAAACTTAGCTTCTTGCTTTATGACCCACTCTTATCCTCAATCTGCTATCAGCATGAGAGCCTTCCTCCTTACAGGCTAAATCTCCCATCTCCCATGGGTCTCACCTATTTGCAAATCCAGACCAAAATGCTTCCTTCGAATGTGAAAATGCTCACCATTTCCCTGTAGTTTCTCAGGTGTTTGTGACAATTTTAAGTAGTTTTTGATTCAATGCGTTCAGAATCAGTTGTAAAAGAGGAGTACTGGAGCATCATTAACTTGTTAATACTGTTTTATTTCTTTTTTTATTAGTCGGTATAGAGCTTTAGAATGAAGATTTTATAGAGTGCAGGAGCCTTATGCCAACTCCTCCATGCAATGCACAGAAAATGCAATCCTCAGGATGCTTTACTGAACTGCTCATAGTTTTGAAGATTCCTCCAAGGAGTCATGTTTTTCTTCTTCCTTAAGTGGATACAGACTGTAAAGCAGATCCTTGCCAAGTGTTTTCTTCTCTGCACAATTAGGTATGAAATACTAAATATACCTTATGAAAATTATTTTTCTGCCTGATAAATTCAGCCAGACATTCACGAGTGCTCTCATTCTCTGAATTCTGGTCAGCAAAACATCCAGACTGTCCTGGAAGAAGCACTGCAGTTGCAGTTGGTAAATGCTGCAGTTTCTTCAGTTGCAGGTCAAAAGCTGAGCATAAACCACTGTTTTTGTAGTATGTGCATTAGCACATGTGCTGTATGATTAACTGAAGATGCCCACAATTTTGCAAGTCTATAACTTGTTTTTTGCCAGTGTTCTTCATACGCTCTGGGCCTTCTGTGACCTTCAAGAGAAATATATGTCCTCCTAACAGCACTAGCCTACCTGACAAAGTTTTATTCTATTTGACAGTTGGGGAACTGAAGCACACTCAAGTCTGTTGTATCCCACTAAAAGGAAGCAGCCTGTTGTGTCCCAGTTTGGTGCTGTACCTTTTCAGCTACCCATCCTGTCCCTCTCATCTCCTTTGCACTGGATAAAAGGAGGCATTTTCATGTCAGTGAACTTGAGGACTAGGGTCAAGCAAGGCAAACCTTACATGTATGCCCATCCTGACAGCAGGTGATCTTGTAGCTTCAACCCCTTCTAACTGCACAATAAATTTTTGGCAGTAAAATGCTCTTGCTTTTAAAGAAAAGAAGATGAGTTTACTATAAAATACTCTCTGTGCAGAGAATACACAGGAAAAAAACCCTGTGGCATCCTGAACAGGGTTTCAGTTGGTAGGAGACTGCAGTTTGCCAGCCCACCCACCTAACACATGTGCTGGTTGTGGGTGGGAGAGTTTGCAAGTGCTGGGCTGAGAACTGTTATGGACAGCACTGGACTGAACTCGGCCCCTGTGGGAAAGGGGAAAGCAGCAGGTACTGCCTGATTGATTTCACGTGCACAGAGCGGGATGAGGGGGTGCGGCATTCTCTGGGACTCTTTAACCGACGATCCGTACAGCAGTGCCAAACATCCCGTCCTAGAGCCCTGTTTGGTCCCACAGTGGAACAGCCAGCACTCAGGCTTTGCTCTCTTTCACAGGGACACGCCATGGCTGAAGGCAGACTGCAATCCAGGGTCTGGCTCTGCTGTCAGGTAGACAGCGTCCTGGAGAATCATGGTACCAGTGCAAACTCTCAACAGTTCCAAAAAGCAGCTAATTTGCCATGTAAATCACCTGCCAGAGGGTGTCATCTTGCTTCCACAGACACAAAACGTCCTTCTGAAACACGATCCGCCCCAGCCACAGCACTGGTGGCCAATGTTTAAGAAGAGTGACCAGCAGTTTTTCGTATGTGTAACATTTTCAGGTCCTTAAAATCTGATCTGTAATAGCTGTGTTTGGGTCTTTATGGGACCTCAGCAAAGAAAGAATCCTAGCCTTTTGGTGAAAGTTGTAATATTGGATTTGCCAAGGCGGAAGGACATCAGACTTTAACTAAGTGGTATTTTTCTCCATTGGAAATGGTTTTAGGCCATTCCTGGAGAAGACTTTATAGAACTGTTGCAATATTCCTTTCTCTCTAAAGTGTGTACACTTAGGTTCCTGGGAACCAAGTCACTGAGCTGGTCAAGCTGAGAGGGCAAAAGGCTATTCATTACAAATGCTATGAAAGTAAAGATGTTTGCTCTGATGTATGACCTGTACATATTCTAGAATGATTTATGTGAGAGTTTATCATAACTAATGTTTAAATCTGAAGTAAATGTAAAGAAAAATGTAATTACCGTTCTTGCATTTCTGCGCATTACTCATAAGAAGATAAACCACAATTTATTGTTCTGACATTGTTTGCAGCATGTCTGTTCATAGGCTAATGCAATAGTTCTGTGGAATTTCGGAAATTAATAATAGTGATGTCATGCAGGCTAAAGGTGGGTGAACTCCTAGTGCTAAAATAGAGGAAAGGAAATGTACGTTCATATAACTACACCACAAGATATGTAAAAGTACAGCACTGGACAGTGTAGCAATGAGGATGCTAAGGTCACTTGGCACTCCTTGGGTCTACACTGACGAGACTACCATTTGGTGCCTAAATCTAATCAGTGAATTTTCTTGCTGGTTGTAAGATGCAGTAATCGCAGTAATTAATCTGTGAAATGAATATAATGCCTTCATCCCAACATTGTCCAGAACTTCACCCATAATCAGCAATATGCCTACTGAAAAAATGCCATGCAACCATATTAACATAGCTTTTTTCCCCCCTGAGTTAATCTGCTATAACTGAAATTGAATTTTCACTCCATCTGCCACAAATGCAGCACAACAAACAGTAACAATTCTTCGTATGTTTCAATTAAACTGGAACACTAATAAAAAAAAAGTTACTGAAGATTTTAATTAAGTTCAAGGGGAAAAAGATGTAATTATCAGAAGCAATTCATATCAGTATTCGAATGTAAAGAAGGGCAGAGAGATAGAAAGGTAGTAAGAAGAAAAACAGGTCTGCTTGAATGAGGCTTATGCTCAATTTCCCACTCTGTTGCACTGCTTCCACGCCACGGAAATTTTGCTGACGTCAGTGAAACTACATTGGTATGAAGATTAAATAACTATGGAGAAAACAATCAGTGGTGCATCCAAAAGTGCCCATTTCTGCCAGGTGCTCAGTACCCCTGTCTGAGAGAGGAATACCATCCATTCCAGTGGGCCTTGTCAGCAGGTGCGTATCTCAAACTGGCCTCTGAAAAGCTAAGCAGCAAAAATTTCTTTCTAAAGGGTTTAGATCAACGGTTTCTCAACAGCTGCCTGATCTAGGAATCTAGTCTTCCATAGCCATTTTTCCAAAGGAGATGTCTTTTTCTATTAGAAAACTGGAGAGGCTAAGGTCTGAGTCTTGTAGGAAATGTATTGTTTCCAGTAGACTCAGGGAACGTTCACATCTACGTGGGATGTGCCTCCTGCAAAACAGTCATGGTGGAGAGGAACTTGAGATCCAGCTCTTACTGTACATCGGTTAACATGCATCATCTTCCAAAATTTTTTTCCCCTCTCCCTCTCCCTTTGCCCTACTTCTTTATGTGTCAATAATGAAGGGAATTGACTTTGTCTACTTGCCATCAGCTGAGTTGTCTTTCTTGAAGTCCTACCTAAACTTGCCATCCTTCACACATAACAGTGAAAATTGCTTATAGGGTAGCCTTGGGAAAGCACAGGCTGATCTGATTTTTTGTTGTTGGTTGTTTTTAAATTAAAGATATAGGTGTGGCATTGAATTTTTTTTGAAAATAGAAAAAGGAATTTTCTGTACCTGTTTTAAAGAAACTTAATGAACTCTCTGTGTTAGGGTTGCCTGCCTTCCAGCTCTGCAAAGTAAGTGCAGTGCCCAGCAGCACTGGGGTGGGGTGGAGTTGGGGGTTACAGGCTGAACATCCTTGAGGAAGATCAGCTAGGGAAAGAAAAAAGGGTAAAAAGACATTTGAATGTGGTCATCTTTCACAGAAGCACAACATTTCAGTAAACAGAAGACCATCCAGATGCATAACACTTGGTAACTAAACCAAATCACTGTACTTAAGGCTGAAAAATTATTAAGAAAACCATCCCGCTACATAATATTTTATATACTGCCTTATGTCTTCTGGGAATGCTGCCATGACTTACACTGAGCTCTCATTTTTTTTTGCACAGAGGTTTGACAAAACAAAACCAAGCCCACAAAACTTACTACATTAAAGCTTATGGTTCCAAGAAACCTGCAACTGGCAACGAAAGTGTTGAAAACATTTAAAAGTCTTCTAACAAATCTGTATCTCCTTGATTTCTGCTGGAGTCTAGGTGGTACAGTATTTTGCAGGAATTGGTCAGCTCTTGCCGGCACTAATTTGTTTGAGTTCTACCAACAATACCTTTAGTGTCTCTTTGTTTTTTGTGAAGTAAGATAAGCCATAAGTACCCAGAAAGCTCTGGAACATTAAGCTGTAAATACCAATGGTTTAAGAAGAGGACGCTTCCCCAGACCTTGAAGAGACAGCAAACTGGAGAGTTATTAATAAGACCTTGTTGTAGTCTTGTTATTAATTCCTTCTGCCCTTTTCAGAAAACATACATTTAATTTCCTGTCTAAATAGACAACTTGAAGATGATCCTTTCTTCTTGTTTCTGGGTCAGAGGCACCCTCGATAGCAGGAAAGATACTAATCCAAAGTCTTTTTCATCAGCCTTTCTGAAATGCTAACAATTATTGTGGTTGCAGGGAGACAGCTCCCCCAGTGAAGATTTGCAACTGTGAACCTTAGCTAATCTTAGAAGCAGGAGTCAGTGCTCCTCAAACAATATCCTGTTATTTTAAATACTGTGAAACACAAGACAAAGGCTGCAATTTCCTCTCGTCTCAAGTTAGAGGACTTGTGTTTCTTACCTCTTTCTCTTACCTCCAATCTGGACTGGTGAGAAAACATTAACAATGGGCAGCTGCAATCTCAGTCTCTCTTTCCTAGTAAATATTCATCCCATAAACACTCAAACATGTAGGGAATTATTCTACCATTATTAATATCCAGCTGTCTGGTAAGAATGAGTTGTCTTGGTTGGCGAGGAAGTGTCACCTAGAAACTTGCCTGAGCAGCTGTAGATAATCAAATGATTGGATGGCAGCTAATTGGGGAATCTGAGATAGTGAAGCTGAAATTTTGATGTTCAAAGTAGCATCTAGATATATGATTTCTGGGGTGAGGGAGAAGGAAGAAGATAGCTTACTCGAACACTTCTTTTCTTTGAATGTCTTTCCTTAACATGTGTTACATTACCCGGAAGGAAACTCAAAATGAGAACCATTCCACAGCACATTTGTCCTCAGGAAAAGAAATTAAAATAGTAAGATGGGTAACAGACCAAAATGTTGCTCACTACAGTACTGATAGGCACTTAGATGCTACCATCACAAGCAGGGGATAGGGCTTCACATGGCATACAAAATGTCTGGAGATGGAGAAGGGATTCCATTTACCTATCCAACACTAATTAGTTCCTTATACAATGCTTCTGTAAGTATCTCCAGCTTATTTTCTCTCAAAATCCATTTATTAAATCAAGTTAATTCTCTCTGGAATGTTCTCCACATTGAGAATGTGAGAGCACATTTTATATAGATCTGAAGTAGATTCCCCTGCTGTGTTAAAGCAGCCATTTGAGGCTGGTTGTCACTGAGGTTAAGGGCATGGGATGAAGGGTTCTTCATTCTTAGCAGAACAGACTGGAGGTGTGACAGGGTCAGTCCTCATCACAGGCTCCGGAGAGTTGCAGCTTCACAAAATTGGAAGGAACCCGTAAGAATCATCAAATCCAACTCCCTGCTCCTCACAGGACTATGTAAAACTAAACCATATGACTAAGAGCATTGTCCAGATGCTCCCTGAATTCTGATAGACTTGGTGCTGTGACTGCTGGGGAGCTGTTCCAGTGACTGACCACCCTCTCAGTGAAGAATCTTTTCCCGGTGTCCAACCTGAACTTGTTCTTGTTGAATTTCATGTGGTTGGTGATTGCCCAGCTCTCTAGTCTATCCAGATCTCTCTGGAAGGCCTCTCTACCCTTGAGGGAGTCCAACAGGTCCTCCTAGTTTAGTATCACTGGCAAATTTGTTTAATGTCCATTTGATTCCGGCATCCAGATCATTTATAAAAACATTAAAGAGCACTAGCCTTAAAAAAAAAGATGTGTGTTCTCTTTACTTTTCTCTTACAGCTTCCTTGTATTGCCAGGAATTTTTATTTGTTCCTATTCTATAAATACATAATCTTCAGTTAACAGAACAATGCTAAATCTATTAGCATTTGTAATGTATTATAAAAAAGTCTTCTGGAAATCTTCAAGAAGATCCAGGCAACAGACACTAAATTACCCTAATTTCTAAGGCTGTGCAAAAGCTACTGGCCAGAGCACAATGATTTTGGCTATTGTCCCTGTACAGCCATAGCTGGATTTAGCTCATTACTGTGTGTAACAATTCCTGCAGTCAAAAAGAACAGTGTTTTCTTTTTTATTCTACTGATCATAAAATATTGCCTGACCTAAGAAGATCATAGCTGTTTTGACTTCCTAGCCTTGGCTTTACTTTCTGTGTCGAACATTTTTAACATCACACTTGTCTTCCCTGTCCCATACCTCTTTTAATCTATATAAAACAACTATGAAGACAAACACAACAGAGAAGTACCCTGTCCTCTTTCCTGACCGCAACAGTAAGGAACCTTTTACCTGATTTGTAATTTTAGATCAATCACAGTCAGCAGGCGAATTCTATTTCTAGGTACAATGGTAAGGTTAATGTTAGTCCCTTAGAAGTATTGCTGTCTAGTCTGCTGCTTTCAGCATTAGTGAAATACTACTTCTGATAGTAATGTAACATCTCATCCCTACATTTTTTCCTCATGCAGTCCAACTTCAAAGGGAAATAAACCCAAGGTTTTCTTCTTGTCAGACCCTAAAATTTTGTTGACTATTTCATGTTAAATTATAACTTTCCAAATTGGCGATATCTCCTTCAGCAAATACAGAAATAAAGAATCAGCAATACCAGAACAGAATCTAAAAATCAAGGTCCCATCATAGCAGGCAATGGGTAGGTACATAAATGAAGATAGGCTCTAATGTTCTGAGGAGATGACAAGAAACGAGGAGAAAGAAAGGACAACACAGAAATAAAGCAGGTTGCCCACGGCATCTATTAATAGAATTTGGGTCTTCAAGACCCAGTTGACTGAAATTACTATCACTTCTCTAACCTGAAATCTGAAGTAATCTAAAGTCAGTTCTAAGCTCACAAAGCAACAAAAACTGAAAAATGAGTGAAAGGACAAATACATGCCCACACAATGTGGCCTTTGTCTTACAAGCAGGAGAGTGGTCTTGCTGCCCCAGTAGAACAGGCTACTGCTTGGGCTGAAGGCACTGGACATGTCTCATCACACAGAGTGCAGGTAGATGCTTCTAACAGGATATGTGATGTTAGCACATCGTGGCTGTACTGTGCAACAAAAAATCTCTGATATGTATTTAAAGTAAAATCTTTAAAAATCTCTAAGCCTCCAAATCAGCTGCTTGTTCCAAGTACATTGTGCCCATTAGCCCTCAGAAACTACAAACACGCTGATCCTCACAAAACCTCTGGATGGTAAGGAAGTATTGATATATTCCTTGTACATCCAGAAACTGAGGCACAAAAAATCTTAGGAAGGTGTCTTCAGAGGGATACACCTCTAAAAATTGGTCCTGAAGAAGGGACTCAAGACTGTGGAGAAAACTTTGTTTTGACTCAACAACAGCTGAGTAACAGAAAGAGCGCTTTCACTCTTAGGTATAAATAAAGAATCAATGACTAAGGGATTTCAAGGTGGCTGTGTCTTCCCGGCAAGGTCACTGTACTTCCAATGACTGACCTTGAGACCTGAGAGGGAAGGCATTTCTAGCTGTTTAAAAGGCTGAAATACCTAAGTGGTGTAATGCACTGACTGTGCTTTCTGATTCACCTCTGTGAAGCTTATAAAACCTGTCTGAAATCAGAATTGGTCCAGAAGACTAAAAATCTCAAATAACCTTTGGAAGAGAGCAGGATTTGGCCATCCTTATTACATTGCCTTTCACAGCATCTGATTCAGTGCCTTGCACGGTCTGATTACTTTGATTATAAGTGTATAGTGCATTTCCTGAACAAGTCATCTTACTTGTTCATCACTGTGTGAAAAACACCATAGACATTAAAGAATAGCTGTATTTCAAGTCTAGCACAAACTACCAGCCAGCGTCTGAAATGTTAACGGCTTAAGCTGCCTTGAGTCATTAGAAGATGTTAAAATAATTTGTTACTCTTTTTTGTCTTGTTTCAGACTTTCAGTTTCTCTGTCCTGCCCCCAGTTTGCAGAAGAAAATTAGACTGTATTCAGGACATTGAAGATATGTCTACAGGCTTTATACAGTCATCTGCACAAATACCTGAACTCAACTGAAATGAAGAAACATACGTACTAGCAGCAATCAAGCCCAAGTACTAGGAGCAATCGAGTTCTGTTAGTTCACCTTGCCCTTCTCCCCCCACTTTTTTTTTTTTTTT
>VZSC01008722.1:111969-138259 GCA_013398225.1 Steatornis caripensis
GGACACTTTCAGATGAAGTACTTATGCCATATAGTGAATATCAACTAAGGAGTCAGGTGATTGAGTGGAGTCTGGAGAAAACAGTGCCTCTGGGAATAACTCATCTGATGGGAATCTCCGCACAGAGTGAAGTCAGATGTGTTTAACACATTTTCTCTGGAAAAAGATTCTGCAATTGTTAACTCAGTAGTTAGCAAGCTGATGTGATCTCTAGTTTCTTCAAAAGAGTGTATGCTAAATCCACATTAAGTCTGTAAACTACCTTGAGCAAACCCCTTATTCACAACAAATTATGACCAATTGCTTTGATAACCATATCACGTCAACGCTGCTGAGATCCTCAATTCTTCCTTAATCCCTTGTGGCTAATTTATAGCCATAATATATGCTTAATCTATTGCTATTACAGGGGTCAGTGCAGAGCCCCGAGCTCTGCCCAGTGATATCGGAGTTTGCTACAAAAAATCAGAGAGAATTACTTGTGCCTTGTTCATTACAAGTGCACTATTAATAACCTCTTATTTGCCTCATTCCTGTAAAACAATCCAGTTCTAGCTTGCTTAGAAAATTTTCGTTCGCTTTAAGTACCCGTACAAGAATTTTATTGTAATACCCAAGACAGCAACCAAATAACGGCAAATCATGGGAAACGCCTTCTGAAGTCACCCATGGTCTTGAATTCCTAACAACTGAGAAGAGCTCAGCACTGACAATTAGAATAATTGCTTCATGCCTGCAGCGTGTGACTGTGGAAATATCACCCAAGCAAATATTTTGAAAGCAAAAAGCCGGGATTGCATTTATATTATGCAACTCTAGAAGTTTTGATAAATCATTGACATGGCGTCAGTCTGAACACAAAACATTTTTCAGGCAGCCTAGGCAAAGCAAATAGCTTTCTGCAGCCTTGCCATTTCTGCACCTGGCTTTGCTCACTACCTCAGCTGTTCATTACCTAACACAAAGTACATTTACATATTGCCTGTCTGCAATATAATAGAGGCACTCTTTGGGTTCTGAAGTGTTTCACTCCTGCAGTTAGCTCTGCAATTTACATCTGTCTGGCAAAAGAATAACAACCCGGATCAAAGAGAGAAGAGTCTCTCACAAAACTTGTTATAAGTCTATTGTGAAATATTCCATGTTTTCATCCACTGAGCAGGTGCTTCAAGTTAAAACATATTGTGGGGAGAGGAGGATATGAACTGTAAACAATTCAGTTTCTCTTCACTCCCCAGAAACGGTCATTTCTTAAGGGTAAATATCAATATAATATAACTTTCTGGGTGCTTTATTGCTAAAATATCATTAAGAAGATATATCCATGATGTGAATAGAGAATAAAGGACTGTCTAGTCGAAAGGACAAAGTTAGTAAGCTATTCAAAATAGCTTGTTAATAATAAAAGTAATTTGTTAATAAAATAATTTGTTAATGTGTATTGACATAAAATTTGTCTTTGAAGATCAGAAAATGTATAGTCCTTTTAATACTAACACAACTTTTTCATATTGTACAATTAGTATGTATTTGCAGGTCTACATAAAGAATAGAGGATTATATGCATATATTTCCATGCCAGTGATTTTCCTCTTTCCAGTGGGAGTAGTAACCTTCTGTATTTCAAGAACTGAAGAGATTTTTGTTTCTTTTTCCAAAAAGAAGTAGACACAGGCAGCTCCACGTGTGCGTATGACCCATGGGGGTAAAAAGATCATTCAAAGATAAGATCTCTGATGATCCACAAGACAGTCATCCCACAAATGTGATCCATCTATCTATGGATAAATTTTCCTTAAAAACCCCACAACAGCACTAGTTAACACTCAGACTAGAGACTTAGAATTCTTCAGTTATCCAATGGAAAACTAACAGGCAGAATGTGTTTGCTCAAACTTGTCCTACAAATTAGTCCCCACATGCTTCTGATGAACACCACATTTCCTCATGTCTGAATAAAACAGCTTTAGGGTTTATGTAAAAGAAGTCAAAAAGAGTGTCAGATGTCACCATAGTTCTTAAAATAGTATTTTCTAATAGAAAGGCCTGGAGATAAATCACAAGGATCAAGATAGGCGTAATTGTATATTATGTAGCTACTGTTCACTACATGTCATTCTGTGAACTGCTTATCTAATTAAGAATCCTGAGGGAAGGAACTTACTTAAGAGCAATATGACAACATCACCGAACACTGAGTGAAGTGAGGAGTATCTTTTGAACTCATGTGAAATTATGTGACCCTGTAACTGAATAGCTGTCCATTATTTTTGAAAGAGATGAAAAGTCTGGAAGCATTTGCATAGACAAGGACATTGTTGTATGAGTATTTGTAACTGCTCTCATCAGCCATTTGGAGATAAAGAAGTAAACAACAATAATTACAAGTACAACCTTACCCTTATTCTTACTAGGTAATATCATGAACTTCTACATCGTCATCTCATTTAAGATGTAGCAAAGGAAGTGTATTTAATACATTATGGATATACATAAGCAGATTTACAAGCCACTTGGATGTCCTGAGCCGCCTGCTGTTCCTCTGTCATGAAGGAGATGGAGAAGATTAACTAATTCTGACAGGATAAAATGAGGCATGGGAAAGCGCTATTGTATGAATTGTATGAAGCTGCAAAAACCGTAAGAACAAAAATGTACTTATTTGCCTTGACGACAACACTCACTGACACCAAGTTGGCATAGGTTTACCTAACGGTTATTTTAAAGTTATTTTGAAGGGCCATTACCATAGCTCACCTCTGGTTCTGGATTACAGTATCACTGAATAACAGATTGGTAAGGATCTTTGGAGACCAGCTGGTCCTAGCCCTACTAGATTTAAGGAAGGTCTCCCAGTGCCTTGTCCAAGTCAGTTTTGATCATCTCCAAGGAAGCAGAATACGCAGCCTCTCTGGCCAACCTGTTCCAGTGTGTGACCACCTGCTTTGTGACAATATTATTCCCAGTATCCAATTGGAATTTCCCTTGATACAACTTGTCTCGTTTCTTGTCACCTTGCCTATGTACCTCCAAGAAGAGTCTGAGCTTGTCTCTTCTAACATCAGGTGTGAAATGAAGTCAGCTCTAGTCTTCCCTTAGTGTTCTTTCCTCGAGGCAGAACAAGCCCGATATTGCCTTAGCTTCTCCTCATGCTTTGTGTTCCAGCCCTCTAAACATCTCAGTAGCCCTGCACTGAACTTGCACTGGTGTGTCAATGGTCTTCTTGTACTGGCGAGTGCACTGTCAGACCATGCTTCAAATGCAATCTCACAAGTATGAAATAGGAAAAAGATCAATTCCTTTCACTTATTTAGTAGACTTTTGCTAATATAGTGCAGGATGCAGTTGGCCTTCAAACCCTCCAGGACACACCCTGAATTGTGATCAGCTTGTCTACCAGGACATCTTAAATCTGTTTTTGAAAGCTGCTTTCTAGCTAGTTGGTACCCTGTACTGCTGTATGGGATTATTCCAGTCCAGACTCAAGATTTAGCATTTGATTTTAACAAGTTTCAAGAAGTTCATGTCAAACCAGTTCTCCAGAATGCCGAAGTTTATCTGGGTAGTAGCCCTGCTCTCCACTATAACAATCTCTCCTTCCAGTTTACTGTGATCTGCAAGTGTGCCAAGAGTGCAATCTGTCCCATTGCCTAGGTTAATAATCAAGAGATTAAATAGCACCAGACCCCAAGAAACACCGCTAGTAGCTGGATGGTAGTTGGACTTTACAACCTCAAGTTTTGAACTTCTGTAAGGTTCAAAACCAGAACAGTATGAGAAGCCCAGTCTCAGACTGTCAGGGTTTATTAAACTGAGGACAGATGCTCTCTGTTAAGCCTTTCCCCTCCCAGAAGGGGAAGGAAAAGAGAAAAGAGAGAGAGGCTTAGGGGTTAGAAAATTAAAACAGCTTTAATGAAACAATAACAAAAATGTATAATAACAATAATAATAGAAAAAATAGTGGAATATATATACAACTATGTACAAAACCAGTACCCGGCTCCCCCAGTGATGATCACGTCACCTGGATGCTGCAGGGCAGGCCCTGGGAAAGTCCCAGATTGGACTCCGTGGCAGATGGGAACAGGATTCAGGAATGCATGTGTTGGGATTGAAAGCAGAAGAAATCAGACAGGGTTCTTCCAGGACACCGGCCATGGAAGAAGAGAGCTTGACCCTCGTGATCAGCTTTACACTGAATATGACGCATATGGGATGGAATACTGTGTTTGGTCAAGTTTGGGTCACCTGTCCAGCCTGGTCCTCCCCACCGGAGGGTGGCAGGGGTTACCCCTTCTCTGCCCTGTCTTTTCCAGCGCATAAGAAGTTGAGCAGAACTAAACAGCAACCTTGGTTTTCATAGAGATAAGTATAGGCAAGAGCCTTTCTGCAAACCATTTGTACCATCACTCCAGCAACAACTGTAAACATCAGGTGTTATCACTCCTAGGAGCAGTCACTGTCCGCTAATTCCAGAGAGTGCAGTCTCTTAGAAGAGACTTAACTGGAAAGTAAAATAACTAAAAAGAAAATTGGCTCAAACCAGGACACAAACACACGCAGAGTTATGCTTTTGCAGCATTCTCTGGCTGTCTGAAAGTGGGGCCACATGGGTTCCACTGTCTCTTCTGGGTATCTTAACATCCTAAATTTAGAGAACACTAATTATGATAAAGTAGTATGGAAGACTATTGCACAGAAACCAGTGAGGGATGAAAGGGAAAACAACCCATAGATAGGAAGACAGTTTCTCGTAGTTTCTCACTGGCGGGGGTGGTGGTTCAGTTATTTTTACTTTTTTTACTGTTGAAGACAAAACAGTCTCTTGCTCTGAGGAAGGTCCCAGAACCACTAGCAGACAAGTGGGGCCACATAAACTGCTGTGACATGCAATTCATTTCCTGCTATATCATGGTCCACCCATTCCACTACAGCATGCGAGCAAACCAAAATAAGTTATCAGTATGATTTATGGTATGGTAAAACCCCATTAAAGATATAACATTCTCTAAGTGGGCACTAAGAAAAAATTAATCTCTTTAAATAACCAAAGAAACCCAAGCATTTCTGAGAGTTAAATATTTCTGACACATTTCTGAGAGTTAAAAACTAGTAGCTAATTTAAATGTTCAGTGGCATATTTTGAAAGCAAAAAAGACAGTGTGAAAAATAAATGATCGAGGCAGGAAGTTTGCACATGTGTACAAGCTGCTAGGACCTACTGACTCACATTTACTGTTATCCATATTGTCTTTTTAGAGCCTTAGTAGATGTTAATACATTACACCTAATACCTTGGCAAATAAATCTGAAACCCTCACCCAGAACATAATGAAAAACAAGGGGGTGGCGAAAGAGGGGAAAGACAGAAAAATAAAGGATGTAAACAGCCTGAAGTAAATTATTTCATTTTTGTTCCTTAAATGGAATTTGAAAAGGAAAAAACAAAAGAAAAACTTGTGCAAACTTCCAAGAGACTCCAGATGGTGTTTTTAGTAATTTATTTCCTAGACACAGCAATCTCTCTAGTTTTCTAAGTTAGTTTCATCAGATTGGACAATGTGCCCTTAAAGAATAAATAATTCTGAACTCATTACTTCAATGGCTTTTTGTGTATTGCACCATTGCATGTGATAACTGCTGTTCAGTGCTGTAATTTACAACACAGATTTTATCAGTTTCCCATAAAGGTCAGAGACAAGAAAAAACATCCAGGGATAAAGGAACAAATTTAGAGATGATGTTAGAAAAATGATTAATGAGTCAAAAATTTCTTAATTTTAAACATAACAAACCACTAGCAGGTGCTTGAATAGAAACAAACCCCTCAGCATTTGATAAAGAAACATTGATCTGATTTTTTAGCTTTGCAATATAAATTTTCAGGAAGAGAAATAGAATTTACAATAGAACTCTGCCTTTAATTTTCATAAAAGCTTCAGAAAAGAAAAGGAGGCAGAGCTAGGATACAAAGAAAATGCATTTAGATAAGTTTAAACTTTTTCCGTACTCCTTCAGCACACTCTTGAATGCCATGATTACACCGAGTCTATTCCTTCTAAAATGTAAATGTTTAAAATAATTTATTCAGGAAATTATTAAGCATTATCATTGTTTGTCCTTCCTCAGGACCATCAAGCATTGCCACAGATTTCGGAGAAGACAGAGACAAAAATGTCTAGGTCATAGCAAAAAACAGCCTGATGACTCTTGTCCACTGTTTACAGTTTGAGCTGAATGGATCAATTATGACAAAACAAAGAAAGCACAAGGTACTCTCTACTTGCATAGGATTTTGGATCACACTGATG
Source organism: Steatornis caripensis (assembly GCA_013398225.1). NCBI lineage: Eukaryota > Metazoa > Chordata > Aves > Caprimulgiformes > Steatornithidae > Steatornis > Steatornis caripensis. The sequence goes on from VZSC01008722.1 coordinate 118,281, forward strand.
TGACTGAGAAATGTGACCAGCCAAGGTCGATCCAAATCATATCGTGCTGGGAAAGGTCAGGGGGAACATAGAAAGCAGGGACAGAGCTGCAGGTGAAATTGAGGTCAGAGAGCCTGGAACAGGGAGGGATGTGGAGCCGGGGGAAATAGCGTTGGGTTTGGTTGTGACTATTTGGGGAAGGTGGGAGAAGAGAAGGGAGAAAAAAGATAACAATCCCTTCTGCAGGAAAGGACCAGACTGCACAAGGAACTGCCGTTCTCTGTCCCAGTCCATCCTTCCCTCCCTCTCTACTTCCTACATTCCCTCCCTTCCTCCCCTCCTCCTTCCCTCTCTTCTTCCAAGGAGCAGCAGACCATCACCCTCATTTTCCAGGAATCTGGCAATTATTGAGAAGCACCCTGTGGCCTGAGAACCATCACTACGTTTAGCAGTTGCTTGATAAAAAGCTCAGCAAACAAAGCATTCTGATGGAAACATAGGTGCCTGTGGACTCAACTGCAGTCCAAAACTTCTGGAGCAATTTCACCTGAGAAAACAAAGACCTGGAGTAAAACAAAAGCTACCTATTTCTACCACATTTTCCGTTTTTATCTGTGACCTGATTAACCTTCCTTCTCTAACCCATTTGGCATTTCAGCTTCTGTTAAAAAAAAATAAATCCATTTAATGGGAGTGTTAGCATAATTTGTGGAACAACATGGGTCATCAAGGAATTGGTGATCACTCCGAAGATCACTCCGACTTCTTCCTCTCCCCTTCAAGAAAATGCATTAGTTGGAGCCTTCAGGTGTTAGAGCATAGCACAAAAGGTGAAGGACAAGATCAAATGAAGATGCAAGGTTCCTCTGGCATCCTGCAGGGCTGGAGTTAGACGTCTATGAGAATATCAGAAGAATTGCTGTAACATTTATTTTCTGATATATTTTTCACTTTTTATTTTAGGGAATCCATCTGTGTGTTCACTTACAGGAACATAGCTTTGCACAGTGTAAGAGACCTGAGACTTATTATTGTTTCCTGGCTAATGGCTTTTTAAACATTTGAACTCTAACTCCAGTTGTGAAGGGATGCAGTAAGTACAACACCACATTGTTAGTGAATTCAGCTCTAAAATTTTGCCCGAAGAGCTTTTCTGCAGTTGGTACCTCATTATCTGGGAAGATCAGATCCTGAAGGGGCACATGAAGTGGACAAAGGGTAATACACATTTCCTGGTTAATTTCTGTTTCTTCCCCAAATAAACACACTAATTTTAAAGTCAGATAAAGTTGAAAACCTCTGACATAAAAAAAAATAAGCAAAGCAAAAAGTAAAAAAATGTAGAACTAGACTCAAATACCCTTAGAGATAGAACACAATCAGATATTTAATGAATAAACATATTTTAAAAGGAAATTACTGGGAAAATAAGTTTTATGAATACCACCACTGGGTTTTTTGTAGAAAACAAACATGTCAGTAGGCCAGCTTTATTACAAACCTGTGGTCTAGCAAAATGGGGGATTATGAAAAAGCTGTGAAGGATTGTGAAAAAAGGGGCTGGCAAAATCTCCAGGTATCACTTATCTAAATAGAAATCTTATCTATTACCCTTGAGTCCCTGTCCTCACACCAGAAGACAAACCCAAATGTTAAAAAACTTCCATCTTGCACCAATATAAAAGTAAAGTAGTGCAAGAGGGGGAAAAATATCTGCCATTGGCTCCAGAGGGTGACTGTAGTGACCATAGAAACAGGAACATCACAGAAGACTGAGTTAAGTCTCCTTTGCCAGCTTACCCATTGCTGAAGGTACACTGAATCTTGTGATACAGAGCCTGCTGTAGAGATAGTTGCATACCAGGAAAACATCCTGATACTCTGTGGTACTCTACTCACCTACACACTGGCCACATTTCTGATCTATTGCATTTGCTTACGTTACTGTTCTTAGCAAGCACTTCTTCCTGAGAGAAGGACTGTGAAAAACTAAGCTGAAAGTTAATTTTTAATTTGCAAGTGTTTCCAACTAGAAAACCTTTGTCTAAATCTAATTTCTTCTTTTAGAAGTTGCCTTTGCCATGATATTAATCGCAGGTGTTCCAGCAGAGAGCTGACAGCAGTAGATGTTGCTGTTTGCTGCATCGACTATACGCAAAAAAACCCAACTGGTGATAAAAAATCCTGCTAGCAGATAACAAAATAATTGAAAATGTCTATTAGCTGTGATTCTCCACTGTCTTCCATAACCATTAGTATTGAAACAAAGTGGATACAAAATGCTGTTAAGCTCGGTAATAAAAAAAATTAAAAAAAAAAGAAAATTTCTTCCCAGAGTTCAAGTCTTTGAATTTGAACCATATTTTATTTGATAGATAAAGCTACATGAGGAAAAACACTCATCCAACATATTTCTGGCTTCCCTACTCAGCTCTGCCAACCAAGCACAACTTCAAAATCATCCAAACTGTCCACATGCACATCTGTACCTGCTGGGACATGTCAGTGCTGTTTCAGACAAATGCCAGCTACTTACCTATGCTGGGACTGATTTGCCTTGTTAAAAGAGTAAGAAACATCAACTGGAAATGAAGATCTTGTCCCTTAATGGCAGTGAAATTATACCAGGCATATGGTGCCACGAAACAGAACCTGACCTGTATAGATTTGCCCCCATGTTACCATGGGGGTACATAGATGTTGGTGTGCAGTGGGTGGAAGTAATATACATTGTCCATTGCAAATGAGATGCAAACTATCATCAGGTGCGATGGAGGAAGACACAACGATTTGTGGTTCCCTGAACCTTTGGCTGGCTGGCGGCCAAACTAGTCTATAATCCCAAGGGTTGTGTAACAGTGCTCTCCTTCTGTATCCAGCAAGCCAGTCCATCCCTTCTCTTCAAGTAGCTCTGCTGCATATGTGGTATCCATGCCCTAAAAAAAGGAAAATTCATAGCTTTCCATTACGTGTGAATACTGAGCGAAAGAAGGAACATGCTAGAAGAGAGTGGTTTCACAGGCAAACATGAAAGTCCTGATAGTAAATCAACAGCAGAGGTGAATGGTAAAATTTTGTGTCTTTCATGAAAGACAGCAATTTTCCTATGCTTTCAAAAGTTTCTCTCTATTTATGCACCCTGCCAATTTCTCACACTTGTTCATATGCAGATCAGTTGTTTATGAACAGCTGCCCTGATAGAATTTACTTCCTATTTCTCTCTTTAACATCTTTTCTCTCTTCATGCCTCAGGTATATCTTGATTTGAAAAACTAAAGGGATGAAAAATTGGTTGCTTTTCTGAACAGTTTGTTCTATGGTTAGTCACCCTCGCATTGTAATGATCCTCAGGATTAGACATTGCTCATATGTATTAATCTAGCATCAGTCTTTTCTGATTAGAGAGCTTCTTAGTGTATAACCTCTTGGCTATTAGAAATAACTGGCATTCATATGAAAAGTTATGTACCTTAGGGGAAAAAAAGGTATTTCTGATGTATGTATGTAGATACAGTAGTTTTGCTTATTCATGCCATCTATAGTTGTTTGTCCAACAGATGCCTTCAGTTTCTTATTAATTTCTTAGGGATTTTCAGTTTACAGTCAATTACTAATTGCTCTTACCCTCTTACATGCTACTTTTCCCTCTCCTAATTTATTTTTTTTCTTTGCCATTGACTTTGCATGGGCTTTCATCTAAGGTGTGCAATTTACACTAGCTGTTCCTCTAATGATCTCCTAAAGAATGCCCCTCTCTCAATGAATTATTTCATTTTCATTTGTCCTTCAAATTAACTTAATTTTTCTCAGCTTTGGCAAATTATGTACACCTGATGCTTCTCACCACTTGAGATCATCCTTTATTTGCCTACAGAAGATGTAATAATAGGTCAGCATTGCTAGTTCCTAAAGAACAAGAATTGATTAATCATTGGAGTGGAACCATTAACTTTTATCTTCTAAAACTAGATTGAAACTTAAGATACCTCATGTCAGATGCAATAGCACTTGCATTGGGAGAATAATGGTCAAGAAGATTTATAACTGTTAATGCATGTTCCAAGTTATGCTCAGAATCCTGAAAGGCTGTACAGGAAAATTTTTGAGATCAAGTGCAAAGCTCTGGGTGCAATAGGTCCTCAGATGACAATGAACCTCTGAACAAATAAACAAAGACTAGAGAAGGAGACAGATCAAGGTAAAAGAGCCACTTGATCCCATGTCTTTTCTGTGTAATCTAGATGGCTAGAGGATGATGAAGAAGCTTCTCTTTTGTTCACTCTGAAGGAGACTGAAATATGCAGGAGAAAATTGCAGGAGAATAATGATGTAAACACTCCAGAGATATCATAGAATCACAGAATACCAGGTTGCAAGGGAACTCAAGGATTATCTGGTCCAACCTTTTTTGGCAAAAACACGATCTAGGCAAGATAGCCCAGCACACCGTCCAGCCAAATCTTAAGTGTCCGGTGTTGGGGAATCCATGAATTTCCTGGGGAGATTATTCCAATGGCTGATGTCATTGTGAAAATTTTTTCTTTTGTGACCAACTAGAATCTCCCCAGTCATAACTTGTACCCATTAGTCCTCATCTTTTCCACTTTGTAAAAACAGTCTTCATCTTCCTTGCAGCCATGCTGTAAGTACTGGAACATGGTAAGTTCTCCTCAAGCCTTCTTTTCTAAGCTTTCTGATGTCTGGGCCTATTGATTTGTAAGGGTCAAGCTCCTGTAATAGTTCATATACCAACTCTTCCTTCACTGAGAGTGGGTCTGTGTTTGCATTGACCTCGATTTTTGTTCCGAAGGCCTGGTGTCCAACAGTGCTGGTAAAGACACTGAGGTGTCTTAGACAAGAAGTGAAGGAAGTGTTGAGAACCTCTGTCTTTCCACTGTTGTTGGTGACTCATTCACCTCTCCTGTTTAACAGTAGGCCAATATTTTCCTTCTCTTTCTGCTTGTTGTTTATGTACCAGAAGAACCCTTTCTTGTAGTTTTTGACATCTCTGGTCAATTTCATTTCATTTTGAGCTGAGATTTTGCTTTTCTAACTGCATCTCTGTACTCCCTGGCAATGTCCTCGTAGCTCTCAATGGGTTTTCGTCCACTTTTACATCTCTGGTACACTTCCCTTTTGGTTTTGAGCAGACTCAGAAGCTCATTGTTAAGCCAAGGGGGTGTCCTCCTACTTCCCATGCCTTTAAAGGGGATGAACTGTTTTTGTGCTTCCAGGAGAGCATTCTTGAAAAATCCTCAGCACTCATTAGCTTCTTTATCCTCCATGGAAGCTTCCCAGGGAATCCCTCCCAACTGAGCTCTGAGTGAGCTGAAGTTTGCCCTTCTAAAACCTAGAACATTTGTCTTAGTACTAACCTTCAGCATGCTCAGCAGGATCCCAGACTCCACAATGTTGTGATCACTGCAGCCAAGGTTATAGTTAATCGAGGTATTACAAAGTAGGTTTTCTTGGTTTGTGAGTAGCAAGTCCAGCAGTGCCCCATTCCTGGTTGACACATCTAACATTTGTATGAGGAAGCAGTCCTCTGTGCATTCCAGGAACTTGATGGATGACATGTGAGCTGCTGTGTTGTTCTCCCAACAAATGCCTGAGTAATTGAAGTCACCCATATAAACCATGTTCTGTTGACTCATAGCTTGCCTAAGTGACCCAAATATTGCTTCATTGGCCTCATTGTTTTGGTTTGGAGGTTGGTAGCAGTTACCTACTGTAAGATCCCCCTTGGATATGACCTCTCTGATCTTGACTCAGAGGTATTCAACAGGGCTTCCACAATCCCCATAGTTTACTTCTATACATTCAAGATTCTCCTTGACATAGAGTGTGACTCCTTCTCCTCTTCTTCCCTGCCCATCTTTATGAAATAGCCTATAGCCAGCTATTGCTATCCTCCAGTCATGTGAGTTGTCCTAGCATATTTCAGTTATTCCTACGCTATCGTAACTTTCTTATTGGGCACAGAGCTCCAGTTCCTCCTGTTTGTTCCGAGGCTGTGTGCATTGGTATACACATACTTGAGGCATATTAAAAATGCATGGAAACCATAGTACCTACTGAAACAGAAAAGAATGTCATTATTACTGAGATTAAAGAAAACTTAACAATTTTATTACCGTAATGTTTTTTCCTGTTCTTATCTAAAAACAGAGTTCACACTGACTTCTCATTTTCCAAAATAAGTTAGTAATAGAACTACCTTTCTAGAGAGTATAAAATTTTACTAAACAAAAAAGAAGTTTTTAAAACTATTAACAGTTCTGAAAAATAAGCTGGGGCAAATGCAATATTATTGTTCTTCTCTTCCTTCCCGTTCCTCTGACTAAGAAACTTTGAAGGCAAAAATATTCTTCAACATTTTCCTCTGTCAACTTGAATGATATTAGCAGGGAATTCAGGTTCTATTGAAAACTGAAGTTGTGCAACTGTATGCTGATGACTGACCAATCCAAGAATCAGTAGTATTCCTCACAGTTTCATTGGTTTTGTTGGAAATCATCTGCTTTTTCTAAGACATTTGGTTTTCTTTCATTATCTACATTGAAGAACTAAGCACTTTGTAGAAAAGGTATAAATGTACAATCTCAATCTCAGCTGGTTTTCCTTTTAAGTGGCATACTCATGGTAGTAATTTGCATTAAACATAAAAGAATATAAGGCTTCTCTTGGATTTTACAGGTCTTTTTGACAGAAATGAAAGTATCGTACATCTAACTAAAATTGATTGAATGGTTCAGTGCACAGAGTGTTCTTTTCATCAGTAAACAGCTTGAAAATTCCAGGATGTGAAAAATGAAAAGTGGATTTAGTCTAAGATTGAAACCTCTCAAATACCCTTCTGCTTGGAACCATTTAGCTTTGGGATAAAGTCAAAGATGTTAGCAAGTTTTCCCTCTTGAAATACACTATGTCATCATTAACATAAAAGACTGCATTTCTGACAGCAGCAGAGAATAGAAGAAAACATAAATAATCCTCAAATAAAGGAAAAGAAAGCCCAATCTGCTTCAGCTAAGGACACCCAAGTTCTGCTTAACTACAGCTTGTGCCAGCAATTCACTGGGAGAATGCAGGCTGCATATAAATTACTTGTAATATGGATGCATCACCCCTAAAGACTATCCTTGTGTCTTTAAAGAATTAAATCAATCTAATTTAATGTGCATTGTGTGACTGCACAAGTAGCACTATGAAAAGTTTAAGTAGTCATAATCTTTGCAGAGCTGGGCGGGTTGTCCATTTTTACTGTTTCATTAACAGTAAGAGTAAGACAGTGCCTTCTCCTTTGGAGTGCAGGAGTGTGCCCTGGAGATACATAAGCATAAACAATCCTTATGTTAGCATTTATAAAATTTATATACATGCAAAACTTCACCCATATATATACATGTTCATAACTTCATCAATCAGTGACTATTTTTACTGAAAGTCAAATATATTGTGATAACATCTGCTTTTAAAATATTATCATAAAGGACTGTTATTATGGAGAAGTATATATAAAAGGCAACGCAACAGATCTAGTCCCATTATAGCTCTTTTTATGTCATTGTCTTTTAGATGAAAGCATTTGCAAAGGCCCATGAAGGCCCTCACACTACTCTCAATTCAATAAGCCTTCCTTCTCCACAAAAGCATATGAGGTATTGCAACACACATAATTTAAACCAGCCCAAAATATATCCGAGCTTTATCCCCAAGTGAGCTGCAAGACATAAAAGATTTTGGCCATCATGAAGGTGAGCCCATTACCACTTGGCTGCTCAGATGCTGGGAAAATGGGGCTAGTAGATATGATTTAGAGGGTAAAGTAGCCAGGCCGCTGGGATCCCTTGCTAAGGAAAGGGGCACAGATAAGGTAATTGGAAAAGGGGCACCAGCCTGCAGCCTTTGGAGGCAGCTCTTGTCAAGTGTGAGAGAAAGATATCACTTCAAATACAGTATTGAATGTAAACCAGGCAAGTGGGCTAACATAGAGAAAGGTATCCACTACCTGAGGGAACTAGCTGTGTGGGAGCTGATTTATTATGACCCACAGGACGCACGGTTACCTGGTGACCCAGATGAAATACCATGCTCACAACCCATGTGGCAGCAGGTTCTGCAGAGCACACCATCATCATATGTCAATTCACTGGCAATATTAGATACAGGTGGAGAGACTAGGGTACAAACCGTGGGTGAAGTAGTTAGCCTACTCTGGGAATATGGAGATAATGTCTCTTCCTTCTTGTGGGCTTGCATCTCATCTGTGGAGAAAATGTCTCAAAGGCTTAATCGAGTCAAGGAAAGGCTTTGTTCCCTAATTGTAGGGACTACCTCGGCCATTAAGAAAAGGTATCTTCCTACAAAACCAGCTTGAGAGAAACAGAAGACATCATGAAGTGTCTTGTGGTATCTCCTGCATTATTATGGAGAGGACATGAGGAGATGGAATGGAAGACCTATGCCACCCTACAGGTACAAGTACATGAGTTGCAAGATAAAAGAGAGTTCTTCCAGGAGAATTGTTGCTCCAGTTTCTGGTGACCGGTTCTACAGCCATAGTACATGAGCTTCAGAGCTCTACNAGTACTATGTGCAAAATTAGAGATGTCCTGCCTCCAGCCAGGTGGAGGAAAGGGACAACCAAGTTTATTGGACTGTGTGGATTCGGTGGCCTGGTATGTTAGAACCACAAATGTATGAAGCTTTGGTAGACATTGGTGCACAGTGCACCCTAATGTCATCAAATCATAAAGGGCTAGAATCCGTCACCATTTCTGGATTGACAGGAGAATCTTGAAAACTGACTGTAGTGGAGGCTGAAGTAAGCCTTACTGGGAAAAAATGGGAAAAGTACCCCATTGTGACTGGCCTAGATGCTCTGTGCATCCTTGGCATGGACTACCTCAAGAAAGGGTATTTTAAGAACCCTAAAGTGTCCCAGTGGGGTTTTGGTATAGCAGCTGTAGAGACTGAGGACATTAAACAGCTGTCTACTTTGCCCGGTCTTTCAGAGGACCCTTCTGTTGTGGGTCTGCTGAAGGCTGAAGAACAGCAGGTGCCAATTGCCGCTGCAATGGTGCATCGATGACAATATTGCACCAACCGAGACAGTGTGATCCCCATTCCTAAGGAGATCTGGCAACTAGAGAGCCAAGGAGTGATCTGCAAGAGACTCACTCACCCTTTAACAGTCCTATATGGCCCGTGCAAAAGGTTAATGGAGAATGGAGACTAACAGTAGACTATTGTGGGCTGAATGAAGTCACACCACTGCTGAGTGCTGCCGTGCCAGACATGCTGGAACTGCAATATGAACTGGAGTCAAAGGCAGCCAGATGGTATGCTACAATGGAAATTGCTAATGCATTTTTCTCTGTTCCTTTAGCAGCAGAGTGCAGGCCACAGTTTGCTTTCACTTGGAGGGGTGTCCAGTACACCTGGAACCACCTGTCCCAGGGGTGGAAACGCAGCCCTACAATCTGCCACGGACTGATTCAGACTGCCCTGGAGAAGGGTGGAGATCCTGAACACCTGCAATACATTGATGACATCATTGTATGGGGTAATACTGCAGAAGAAGTTTTTGAGAAAGGTAAGAAAACAATCCAAATTATTTTGAAAGCNTTTAATAAAAGAAAATCGGTTCTGACCTAGCCCAACCAGGACAAGGTCCTAGGAATTACGTGGCAGGATCAGCGTTGCCAGATCCCTATGGAGGTGATCAACAAAAGAACAGCTATGTCCCCACCAATTAACAGAAAGGGAAAACAAGCATTCCAAGACATTGTGGGTTTCTGGAGAATTCACATTCCAAATTATAGCCANTTTGAAAGCCAGTTTTTCTATAAAGAGAAGCAAAGTCAAGGGACCTGCAAGAGAGATCCAGTTCTGTCACGGTTTAAAGCTGGGCTGGCTATTAAATGAACAACAGACGCTCTTTGTTAACCTGCTCCCTCCCCAAATTGGGGTCAAAGAGAGAAGGGAAAGAGACTTACATGTTGAAAAAGTTAAAACAGCTTTAATCTAGCTACAATAATAATACATTATAATAATAGGAGAAACAATAATGAAGTATAGACAATATATACAGATATGTACGAACCAATATTGACTCTTCCCTACCCTGATGACGATTACGACACCCTAAGTTGCAGGGCACGCCCTGGGAAAGATCCTAACTGTACTCAGTGGCAGGCAGGAACTTTATTCAGGAATACACCGGTCAGAATCAAAGGCAAAGAATCGGACAGAGTCCTCCTTGGACACTGGCCATGGAAGAAGAGAGATTGACCCTCGTGATCCCTCAGCTTTATATCGAGCATGACCTGTATGGCATGGAATACTCCCTTTGGTCAGGTTAGGGTAACCTGTCCGACCCACTTCTCCCCACTGCAGGGTTGCAGGTGTGACTACTTCTCTGCTCTTTCAGTTCTGGCGCGTAAGAAAAGTTAGCCGAAGCAAGCATCGACCTTGGTCTCCATAGGGGTAACTATAAGCAAGGGCCTTACTGCATACCATTCCTATTGATGTTCCAGCACTAACTGTAAACATCGAGCCTTGCCACTGCTAGAAGCAGACACTGTCTGGAAAAGCATGCAGTTAATTTCAGAGAGTGCAGCTTCTAAGAAGAGACTTAACTAAAAAGTAAATTTAATAAAAGAAAATCGGTTCTGACCTAGCCCAACCAGGACAAGGTCCTAGGAATTACGTGGCAGGATCAGCGTTGCCAGATCCCTATGGAGGTGATCAACAAAAGAACAGCTATGTCCCCACCAATTAACAGAAAGGGAAAACAAGCATTCCAAGACATTGTGGGTTTCTGGAGAATTCACATTCCAAATTATAGCCAGATTGTGCTCTATCAAGTGACCTGAAAGAAAATTACTTTCAATGGGGCCCTGAACAGCAACAGGCCTTTGAATAAATTAAACAAGANTTGTTAACCTGCTCCCTCCCCAAATTGGGGTCAAAGAGAGAAGGGAAAGAGACTTACATGTTGAAAAAGTTAAAACAGCTTTAATCTAGCTACAATAATAATACATTATAATAATAGGAGAAACAATAATGAAGTATAGACAATATATACAGATATGTACGAACCAATATTGACTCTTCCCTACCCTGATGACGATTACGACACCCTAAGTTACAGCGCAGCTGGGAACAATGGTCCTACCTGGAGCCTCTGGCGGAAAGCCCCATGGGAGACTCGAGGTTGACCCCTAGGGCTCTGGAGCTGAGGATACAAAGGCTCTGAGGCCAATTACACTCCACCTGAAAAAGAAATACCGGCAGCATATGAAGGAGTTCAAGCTGCTTCAGAAGTGATTGGTACTGAAGCACAGCTCCTCCTGCACCCATATTGGGCTGGACGTTCAGGGGGAAGGTTCCTTCTACTCATCATGTCACTGATGCTACATGGAGTAAATAGGTTGCATTAATCACACAGTGAGCTTGAATAGGAAATCCCAATCATCCAGGAATCTTAGAAGTGATCACAGACTGGCCGGAAAGCAAAGACTTTGGAATGCCACTAGAGGAGGTGGTGACACGGGCTGAAGAAGCCCCACCATGTAATGAACTACCAGAGAATGAAAAGGAGTATGCCTTGTTCACTGACGGATCCTGTCGTCGTGTAGGAAAACATCAGAGATGGAAAGTGTCTCTGTGCAGTCCTACACGATGAGTAGCACAAGCAGCTGAGGGAGAAGGTAATCAAGTCAGTTTGCAGAGGTGAAAACCATCCACCTAGCTTTAGACATCGTTAAACGNACTGTACTCAGTGGCAGGCAGGAACTTTATTCAGGAATACACCGGTCAGAATCAAAGGCAAAGAATCGGACAGAGTCCTCCTTGGACACTGGCCATGGAAGAAGAGAGATTGACCCTCGTGATCCCTCAGCTTTATATCGAGCATGACCTGTATGGCATGGAATACTCCCTTTGGTCAGGTTAGGGTAACCTGTCCGACCCACTTCTCCCCACTGCAGGGTTGCAGGTGTGACTACTTCTCTGCTCTTTCAGTTCTGGCGCGTAAGAAAAGTTAGCNACTGCCTGGCTAGAGAAACTAGTCATGAAGGTATGTCGTGTAGATGCCCACGTATCTGAAAGTCGGGCCACTGAGGAACGTCAAAACAACCAACAAGCAGTTCGGACTGCTAAAGTGTTCCAGATAGGTTTGGACTGGGAACATACAGGTTAATTGTTTTTGGCTCAGTGGGCCCATGACACCTCAGTCATCAAGGAAGGCATGCAATATATAAATGGTCTCAGGACTGAGGAGTGGACTTAACCATGGATGCTATTGCACACATTATCCACGACTGTGAAACGCACCGCAATCAAACAAGCTAAACTGTTAAAACCTTTGTGGTATGGGGGGCAGTGGCTGAAATATGGGGAAACCTGGAAAATTGACTATATCACACACACTTCCTCAAACCTGCCAGGGTAAGCGCTACATGCTTACAAAGGTGGAAGCAAGCACCAGATGGCTGGAAACATATCCTGTACCCCATGCCACTGCCCGGAACACCACCCTGGGCCTTGAAAACCAAGTCTTGTGGTGACATTGTACTCCAGAAAGAATTGAGCCAGACAATGGGACTCATTTAAAATACAATCTTATAGCCAACTGGGCCAAAGAACGTGGTATCGAGTGGGTATACCATATCCCCTATCATGCATGCACCAGCCTCCGGGAAAATTGAGTCATACCATGGGCTGTTAAAAATTAAGCTGGAGTCTATGGGTGGTGGTACCTTTAAAAATTGCAATGAACATTTGGTACAAGCCACCTGGTTAGTTAACACCAGGGGATCCATCAGTCGAGTTGGCCTTGTTCAATTAGACATTTTGCATAGAGTAGAAGCGCATAAAGTCCCTGTGGTGCATGAAAGGAATTTGTTAGGGAAAGCTGGATTTTCCCTGCTTTGGTCAAAGGCAAACCCATTCATGGTATTGCTTTAGCTCAAGGACCTTAATGTACCTGGTGGGTCATGCTGAAGGACAGTGAATTCCAATGTATACCCCAAGGAAATCTAATGCTGGGTGAGAATACTCAATTTTAAGCTGTATGATGTTAACTGCTATGCAATACTAACAGTGTTTAATAAGTGTCTTTCAGGATAATATCATGGATAAAACCAGAGCTAGTTTCATCAAGTGGTGTCCAATAATCTCCTTGAGGGTGACACCTTTAACCTGCAACCTGTGGGCATGAACCACGACAACCTTCATACCATTCCTTCTGCCCTGAGAGACTTTTACAACGGATGGAAACTTGCAATAATGACTTAAAATTCATGTATATATATATATATATATATATATATATATATATATATNGGAGCTCAATTTTGGTTTTGTATATATTTGTATATATTTCATTTTTTCCCTTATTATTATTATTATAGCTATTATTGTAGTTAGATTAAAGCTGTTTTAACTTTTCCAACCTGTAGTGTCCTTTCCCTTTCCTCTTTCCCCCCAGTTTGGGGAGAGGTTTAACAACGAGCATCTGTTGTCCGTTTAACAGCCAGACCAGCTTTAAATTGTGACACTATCTGTTGGCTAGGGTCTCTAGAAAACACTAAACCCCAGAATTTTTTCACTTAGGTTAGTGAAGATCTGTCACCATACTGTGTTTAAAAGTTATGAATTTAGAAAAATTTTGAAAAAGAACTTTTTCACTCTTCCCAATTTATTTTGGTTTTGCTCAGTACAATGTAATTATTTAAAACAGCAAAATATGGGTTTTTTAATATCTTTACCAATGATCCAGACGAGGGGGTCAAGTGCACCCTCAGTAAGCTTGCAGATGACACCAAGATGGGTGTGAGTGTTGACCTGCTTGAGGGTAGGAAGGCTTACAGAAGGATCTGGACAGGATGGATCAATGAGCCAAGGCCAATTGTGTGAGATTCAACAAGGCCAAGTGCTGGGTTCTGCACTTGGGTAACAACGTCATTCAAAGCTACAGGCTTGGGGAAGAGTGGCTGGAAAGTTGCCTGGCAGAAAAAGACCTGGGGGTGTTCGTTGACAGCTGGCTGAATATGAGCTGGTCATGTGCCCAGGTGGCCAAGAAGGCCAACAGCAGCCTGGCTCGTATCAAAAATAGTGTGGCCAGAAGTACTAGGAAAGTCATCATCCCCCTGCACTCAGCACTGGCGAGGCTGCACTTCGAATACTGTGTTCAGTTTTGGGGTCCTCACTAGAAGAAAGGCATTGAGGTGCTGGAGCATGTCCAGAGAAGGGCAACGAAGCCGGTGAAGGGTCTAGTCTTATGAGGAGTGGCTGAGGGAACTGGGATTGTTTAGCCAGGAGAAAAGGAGGCTGAGGGGAGACCTTATCGCTCTCTAAAACAATGTGAAAGGAGGTTGCATCCGAGTGGGGAATAAGCCAGGTCAACCAGAGCAGCAACAAATGTTCCATAGATGCCTGCTAAGGTGAGAACCAGAAGGTCAACAACATCAAGTGTATGTATGGCTGCAGTGGATCCTTTTGCACCCCCCCAAGAAAATCTGCATGCTCTATTACCTCTCTGAAGTGCCTGTATACCAGTGCATGCAGTATAGGAAATAAACAAGAAGAGACAGAAATTTGTGTGTAGTCTCAGGGCCATGATCTCATTGCAGTTACAGAGTGTTAGGAGACCAACTGAAAGACCAAACAATCTAATGCTAAGGCTAATTTGTAACCCCCTGGAACAAAGAACTGTTTTGCTTACAGGGGTGGAGGCTCCCCTAAGCTTCTCTGAGGAACATCTTAAACACAAGTGAGGCAAGATACATCCTTGAAGAGGAGCTGAAGACTGATAAGAGGGAACATCCTGCCTCAAAAGGTGCCAAAGNCAGTACAATGTAATTATTTAAAACAGCAAAATATGGGTTTTTTAATATCTTTACCAATGATCCAGACGAGGGGGTCAAGTGCACCCTCAGTAAGCTTGCAGATGACACCAAGATGGGTGTGAGTGTTGACCTGCTTGAGGGTAGGAAGGCTTACAGAAGGATCTGGACAGGATGGATCAATGAGCCAAGGCCAATTGTGTGAGATTCAACAAGGCCAAGTGCTGGGTTCTGCACTTGGGTGACAACGTCATTCAAAGCTACAGGCTTGGGGAAGAGTGGCTGGAAAGTTGCCTGGCAGAAAAAGACCTGGGGGTGTTCGTTGACAGCTGGCTGAATATGAGCTGGTCATGTGCCCAGGTGGCCAAGAAGGCCAACAGCAGCCTGGCTCGTATCAAAAATAGTGTGGCCAGAAGTACTAGGAAAGTCATCATCCCCCTGCACTCAGCACTGGCGAGGCTGCACTTCGAATACTGTGTTCAGTTTTGGGGTCCTCACTAGAAGAAAGGCATTGAGGTGCTGGAGCATGTCCAGAGAAGGGCAACGAAGCCGGTGAAGGGTCTAGTCTTATGAGGAGTGGCTGAGGGAACTGGGATTGTTTAGCCAGGAGAAAAGGAGGCTGAGGGGAGACCTTATCGCTCTCTAAAACAATGTGAAAGGAGGTTGCATCCGAGTGGGGAATAAGCCAGGTCAACCAGAGCAGCAACAAATGTTCCATAGATGCCTGCTAAGGTGAGAACCAGAAGGTCAACAACATCAAGTGTATGTATGGCTGCAGTGGATCCTTTTGCACCCCCCCAAGAAAATCTGCATGCTCTATTACCTCTCTGAAGTGCCTGTATACCAGTGCATGCAGTATAGGAAATAAACAAGAAGAGACAGAAATTTGTGTGTAGTCTCAGGGCCATGATCTCATTGCAGTTACAGAGTGTTAGGAGACCAACTGAAAGACCAAACAATCTAATGCTAAGGCTAATTTGTAACCCCCTGGAACAAAGAACTGTTTTGCTTACAGGGGTGGAGGCTCCCCTAAGCTTCTCTGAGGAACATCTTAAACACAAGTGAGGCAAGATACATCCTTGAAGAGGAGCTGAAGACTGATAAGAGGGAACATCCTGCCTCAAAAGGTGCCAAAGGCTGAATGATTGCCCAGGAAGCAATGAAGTCACCAAAAATCTGCAGTAACTGGGGAAAGGTAAATGCAACAGGGGGAGAGGTAAGTCGCAACCACTGGCTCAATTCAAGACCAAGAAGACTTGCCCTGACATGCCCATAAGGAACACATATGCTAATTTAAATAGCAAGAAAGACTAATTAACTAATAGCAGAAGGATGCTGAATTCCACCCGGAAAAGAAACTTTTGGAGTAGGCAATCCACACTGAGGGATGAGAATAAAAGGGAACGGAAAATAGCATCAGTGGGAACTTCTGGATGAGTGCTCCTACAGACCAGAGACTCCTGTTGGCTGGAGAAATGCTGTAACCTGNAGACCTGGGGGTGTTCGTTGACAGCTGGCTGAATATGAGCTGGTCATGTGCCCAGGTGGCCAAGAAGGCCAACAGCAGCCTGGCTCGTATCAAAAATAGTGTGGCCAGAAGTACTAGGAAAGTCATCATCCCCCTGCACTCAGCACTGGCGAGGCTGCACTTCGANGAAATGCTGTAACCTGGATTAACTATTTCTTTCTCTCTCTCTCATGTGACCCCTCTCTCTTCTTCTCTTTCTTTTTATTCCTTTTTTCTCTAGCAAATAATGCAAGGCTCAAAACCCATGTAAGGTGAATAACTACAAATCTTACTTTAACCTTCTGTAAGGCTGTACATTACAGGATGCCAANCGTATCAAAAATAGTGTGGCCAGAAGTACTAGGAAAGTCATCATCCCCCTGCACTCAGCACTGGCGAGGCTGCACTTCGAATACTGTGTTCAGTTTTGGGGTCCTCACTAGAAGAAAGGCATTGAGGTGCTGGAGCATGTCCAGAGAAGGGCAACGAAGCCGGTGAAGGGTCTAGTCTTATGAGGAGTGGCTGAGGGAACTGGGATTGTTTAGCCAGGAGAAAAGGAGGCTGAGGGGAGACCTTATCGCTCTCTAAAACAATGTGAAAGGAGGTTGCATCCGAGTGGGGAATAAGCCAGGTCAACCAGAGCAGCAACAAATGTTCCATAGATGCCTGCTAAGGTGAGAACCAGAAGGTCAACAACATCAAGTGTATGTATGGCTGCAGTGGATCCTTTTGCACCCCCCCAAGAAAATCTGCATGCTCTATTACCTCTCTGAAGTGCCTGTATACCAGTGCATGCAGTATAGGAAATAAACAAGAAGAGACAGAAATTTGTGTGTAGTCTCAGGGCCATGATCTCATTGCAGTTACAGAGTGTTAGGAGACCAACTGAAAGACCAAATAATCTAATGCTAAGGCTAATTTGTAACCCCCTGGAACAAAGAACTGTTTTGCTTACAGGGGTGGAGGCTCCCCTAAGCTTCTCTGAGGAACATCTTAAACACAAGTGAGGCAAGATACATCCTTGAAGAGGAGCTGAAGACTGATAAGAGGGAACATCCTGCCTCAAAAGGTGCCAAAGGCTGAATGATTGCCCAGGAAGCAATGAAGTCACCAAAAATCTGCAGTAACTGGGGAAAGGTAAATGCAACAGGGGGAGAGGTAAGTCGCAACCACTGGCTCAATTCAAGACCAAGAAGACTTGCCCTGACATGCCCATAAGGAACACATATGCTAATTTAAATAGCAAGAAAGACTAATTAACTAATAGCAGAAGGATGCTGAATTCCACCCGGAAAAGAAACTTTTGGAGTAGGCAATCCACACTGAGGGATGAGAATAAAAGGGAACGGAAAATAGCATCAGTGGGAACTTCTGGATGAGTGCTCCTACAGACCAGAGACTCCTGTTGGCTGGAGAAATGCTGTAACCTGGATTAACTATTTCTTTCTCTCTCTCTCATGTGACCCCTCTCTCTTCTTCTCTTTCTTTTTATTCCTTTTTTCTCTAGCAAATAATGCAAGGCTCAAAACCCATGTAAGGTGAATAACTACAAATCTTACTTTAACCTTCTGTAAGGCTGTACATTACAGGATGCCAAACTATATGGGACTGATGTAGATTTCTCATTAAAATTGGTGCTTGTGCACAGACCTTAAGTAATTGCTTTGCCTTAATCCACCTGGAGGAGATTTGCAAATCTGAGTCACTTCTCACTCTTCTTTGGCAGGGTGTGACACAGAGACATGGTAGAATAGCTCACGTGACTGGAATGATGTCATGGATGACTACATTCTTTTTAGGAAAGACAGGCCAACAAGGCATGGTGGTGGAGTGGCTCTTTATGTGAGAGAGCAACTGGAATATATCGAGCTCTGCCTAGGGGTGGATGAAGAACAAGTTGAGAGCCTATGGGTAAGACTTAAGGGGCAGCCTAATATGGGTGACCCTGTTGTGAGTGTTTACTACAGGCCACCTGATCAGGAAGAGAAAGTTGATGAGGCCTCTACAGACAGCTGAAAGTTGCTTCATGGTCACAGGCCCTGGTGCTCATGGGGGACTTCAACCACCCTGATATTTGCTGGAAAGACAACACAGCTAGGCATGCACAGTCCAGGATATTCCTGCAGAGCATTGGTGATAACTTTTTAACACAGGTGGTGTAGGAGCCAATGAGGAGAGGAGTGATGTTGGACCTGACACTAACAAACAAAGAAGGACTGGTTGACGATATGAAGGTTGGGGGCTGTCTTGGCAGCAGTGACCGTGTGATGGTGAAGTTCAGGATCCTGTGTGGAAGAAGCAGGACAATAAGTAGGATTACAATCCTGCTCTGTGAAGGACCTGGGAGTGCTGGTGGACAACAGGCTCACCATGAGCCAGCAATGTGCCCTTGTGGCCAGGAAGGCCAATGGTATCCCCAAGTGCATTGNGTTAAACACCCACCTGGATGCGTTCCTGTGCGACATGCTCTAGGGGTACCTGTTTCAGCAGGGGGGTTGGACTAGATGATCTCTGGAGGTCTCTTCCAACCCTTTACCATTCTGTGATTCTGTGACTCTGTGAGGTTGTAGTGAGGTTGGTGTCGGTCTTTTCTCCCGAATAACAAGCAATAGGATGAGAGGAAAATGACCTCAAGTTGCACCAGGGGAGGTTTAGAGTGGATATTACAAAAAATTCTTCACCAAAAGGGTTATCAAGTACTGAAACAAGTTGTCCAGGGAAGTGGTTGAGTGACCATCCCTGGAGGTATTTAAAAGATATGTAGATGTGGCACTTAGGGACATAGTTTAGTGGTGGACTTGGCCGTGTTGTGTTTACTGTTGGATTCTATTCTAGGTTCTTTTTCAACCTAAATGATTCTATGGTTTTCTGAAAATATAATGAAATGGGCAATGCAATGTGGCCAATTATAGTTTATGATAAACTTTGTGTCTGTTTTCTGTAGTCCAGGCGCCGTGTCAGGACTGCTTCTTCAAAGGCTGGATGTGAGATTTTTTAATTTTTTGCCTATTATAGCTGAGTAAAAATTTTTACTGCTGTTGGCAAAATGCAATAACAGAAATTAAAATTTATCATTTTATAATGCAAAATAATGATGAAATATCATAAGACCTGGCTGTAAAATACAGTGGAAGAATGAATGACAAGGCTGTCCATGGAGCATCTGTATTCAGAGAGGAATCTGACTGTCCTGTGCTTCCATTCTCTTTTCCAAAGGAGGTACCTCTGAATGCTCTAAAAAGCAGTGGAATCATTCACTGAAGGAAGAGGCAAAATTCTTAGTGTGAAAATTTCGTGAGTGCCTACTTTTTAATTTTTTTTTTTTTCCAAAATGGACAACAAAGTTATGGTACTCTGTAAAGGTCTTCCACTTTTGTCGCCAGAGGCCTCTCAAATACAAGGAATCATAAAAGAGGGACTTTAGAAAAAAAATGTATTACTTCCCAGTTCATCTCTGCACAATTCTCACAATGATTTCATCTTTTTTCAGCAAGAATCATGCCTACATAATGGCCCACCACTTCATTATTAAGAGTCAAACCAAGTTTGTTATATATGCAGAACCTCATAGATAGCAAAAATGCTGTTTTGAGAGTGACTAAAGCTACTTTAAATTCAAGTACGCTAAAGCAGAGATC
>VZSC01008723.1:0-26018 GCA_013398225.1 Steatornis caripensis
AGCCTGGCTCCATCCTCTTTGCACCTTCCTTTCAGATATTTATCTACATTCATAAGATCCCCCTATGCCTTCTCTTCTCCAAGATAAACAGACTGAGCTCTCTCAGTCTTTCCTCATAGGAGAGATGCTCCCAACCCTTCATCGTGCCTGCGGCCCTTTGCTGGGCTCTCTCCAGCATGTCCATGCCTCTATTGTACCGGGGAGCCCAGAACTGGACACAGGACTCCAGATGTGGCTCACCAGTGCTGAGAAGAGGAAGAATCACCTCCCTCAACCTGCTGGTGATGTTTTCCTGCTAGGATGCTACATAAGATGTGGGTGGTCTTCTTCGTCCCAAGGGCACATAGCTGGTTGATGATCCACTTAGTGTCCACCAGGACCCCCAGGTCCTTTTCTGCAAAACTGCTTTCCAGCTGGTCAACCTTCCAGCCTGTCCCTGGTGCATGGGGCTGTTCCTTCCCAGATGCAGGACTTTGTACCTCCCCTTACTGAATTTCATTGGGTTCCCATCAGCCCACTTCTCCAGCCTGTCGAGGTCCTTCTGAATGGCACATATTGGGGTGGTTCAAGGACTGCGCCCTACAAAGGCAATCAGCTTTAGGTGGCCCTACTTGAGCAGGGGGGTTGGACCAGATGACCTCCAGAGGTCCCTTCCAACCTCAACCATCTGGTCATTCTGTGAAACGTGAGTCTTCTTCCAGTTATCTGAAGAAGACACCTCATCTGTTTCTTCTTCCTGTTTGGGTGGTCTGTAGCAGACACCCACCACAATGAAACTCGTCTTGGTCTGCCATCTAATCCTGACTGATAAGTTCCCAGCTCGCTCACCTTTCATCCCCAAGCAAAGATCTGTGCACTCCTGCTGCTCTCTCAAATAATGGGCAAATCCCTCTCCTTGCTTTCTTCCCAAACAGCCCACATCCATTCATTGCAGCACTCCAGTCGTGTGAGCTATCCCACCGTGTCTCTCTGTGACTCCAGTGAGGCTGTAGCCTTGTAGCTGCACACAGACCTCTAATTCCTCCTGTTTTATCAATGCTGCACAAGCACTTCAGAGAGGCACCCTGTCACACTGGTTTCCCGCAAAAAAGTATGACAACTTCTTGCTTTCGTCATCTCTGATGCTGCCCAGACTGCTGACCTCCTGAAGCAGCTCCTTCACTTGGTGACACAGGCCCTTCACCAGCACCCATCTCCCAGGGACAGGGAGGGAGTCCACCTCCCGCTGCCCCAGCCTCAGCGAGAGGTCCCAGGCACCCCAGCAGCCCCAGCCCCAGACAGCTGCATCCTCCTTCAGGAGCTCAGTCTGTGTTGTGGCCTCTGACGTGCTGGGGTAGCTGCTCCAGCAGGTGTCAGGACCATGCCCTGGGGGACCACCACAGCAGAGCACCATTTCTGGTCCCATTTCCCACACCCTTCTGCACACGTGGCTGCCCAAACTGCTGTGCCTGCTGGCTGCCTCTGTCAACTGCACTCTCGGGTAGGGAGGATGAAGGTTTCTTGAAGAAGCTGAAGCTATCTGGAGTTTTCCATAGCACCAGTGTGGACTGCACAGCAGGAACGATCCTTGTGCCGTAGGATTTAAAGCAAAGTAGCCACAGTAAGCCACACTATGAGACCTGTGAACTTGCAGCTGGCTTGAAGGAAGTTCATCAAAGCAAAAAAACTGAAGAAACAGGGAGAAAAGAAATGACACGTAGCAGGCCAAGGAGTAGCAATCTGGAAATGGATGACTACTATGCTTCAAAGAAACACCAGGGCAGTTTCAAGCCACAATGTTGCTAGAGAACAAAGCTCCTGTACAAACAAACAAGTGCTGACATTCGTGAATGAAGAGAGCGATTGTGAAAAAAAAAAAACCAAACAAAGTCTGAAACAAATTCCTAACAGCGTAATTCTCACTAGGAACGTGGCAGGGACTCCCCTTTCTCTCTCAAGGCACTTCTGTGCAACATCTGGACAGGAAATAGCATATACCCCAATGACAATCCAAAGACCGGCACAAAAACGGCAAGAAAAGAGGAGTCGTAAATGGCAGATCTGAAAGATGCTCTCAGCATCCAACAGAGTAGTTTTTCCCACAAACCACTTGCCAACATCCTGACACACAAACACCTCTATATTTATACAGTATGTGATTTATATCTTGCCAATTGCAATATACGTCTCTTTAGGGATGGCTTCTATCCATACTGGCACCAGCAAAGAGCTCACAATATTTCTGCTCTTCAGAGATTAAAAAGAAAATAACTATGTGATGTGTCAAAGAGAGGTAACAGAAGCTGGATATATGTCAACAGAAGCCTTTTAGCACTAAAATACAGACAAGGTACCTGATAATGCAGTTAGTTCTGAAATTCCTCACTTTTGAAGATAAAGCATGCAATTAGAAGGTTTTTCTTCTCTTTATGGGATGATTTATAACACTACTTTCCTTAACAAGACATTGTGTAAATGCTTTTTCTTCTTATGGGATTTTACAGCTAAAACACCGTGCAACTAATACACACCTACCGTTTTCCTGTTTCCTTCATCAGGTTAGTGACCTAGCTGTTGTGTGGCACATTCTGTGTGACAATGCAGAGACGGAGGCAGTCTGTGCCCACCACAACGTCATCGCAATATCGTGAGGACACAGCCTCACACATGTGTGAAAAAAGGAAATACTGTCCCCATTTCACGGGGAATTAGAGACAGTTTCTTGCTTTTTTCTGAAAACGCCAACTCGTCAAAATCAAACCTGGTTTTAGGAAGGGTCTTTGAGGGACTCCTGATTTGGGGCAGATGTTTGAAAGCACTGGAAGAAACTACTTTAATTGATTAAATTGAATCTCACCATCTCTTTGTGAACTGTGTTCAAAAGGAAAACACATACAGAAAGTGAAGTTACCCAGGAACGCACACCGTGTTTGACTCCAATGCTATTTAGAGTAACGTGCCCCACGCTATTTAAATGCAACCCTTCCTTTTGAAGCTGGGACACTTTCCAGCAGGAATACAAGAGTCATGGGAGTGGGTGGGAATACTAGCAAGAAGACTAACAGCTCTCGCTGCGAGTGCTCTGGATATGCATTTTCCTTTCTAAAGATACTTGCTACAGATATGGTTTATTCTGCTAGTTTGCAAAAACTGTGGGCTAGTTTCACACCTTCCTTTTCCTGTGTAGAAAACAACCGGCAGCGAGAACATTACAAGATTCATGTAGAGAAATCCCGAATACAGCATCACTCTGTGGCTTCGTGGTTATGAGCCTTATGAGGGCTGGATTGATAGGGGAGATCCTTGGCTTTAGTTCCGATCAAAAGCCATTTATGTACTGCACAGGAAACACATGATGGATAAAATGCATGACATGGGAAGGTGCAAGGACTAAAATCACTGTTTTCCCTCTACTAGAGCCAAGTTCAGGTCCTGATCACTAACTTGCATAGAGATATGTGCAGCTCTTTGCCCTTTCCAGCCCAGTGAATCCCGGATTCCTCCCGGTCCAGCCTCAAAGCTCCCTGCCAAGAGGGTGATGCCAGCCTTTTTGCCCAGCCTTTTCGCTCACCCTCCTAGATCCTGCCTCAGGAGGAGCCCAAGGAAAGTGAGCAAGGGTTCTCAGTGCCCCGAGCAACAGATCAAACAAGCAGAAGTTACATATTTGTAAGCAAGGGGGTCTGGTCAGAGCACAAGCTACCGCTGCATTTTGTAAGGGGCCTGTGCGACCTTTTTTTTTTTAAAGGGTTGGGCACTTGGAAAGCCAGTGAAGCACCCAGGCTGGTCTGAGCCAGTTACAAACATTAGCTCAACAGTGCTCTTCACAACAACAGTTTTGGACTTAAAGCCCAAATTTTACCTGAGTCACATTTTATGTTCTGGAGCCTTTTCTGGGACACGGCTCACGAGCACCACACCAGCCAGTACTGCGCTCTGGGATCTTTGGTTTTCCTGTAGAGGACACAGCTCGCTCTTTCCGCACTCTCATGCAAAGCAACCACCCAGCCTGGTGGAACTCCATGCAGCTGTCATTATCCAGAAGAGCAATACTCAGCACTTTGCATTTTCCAAGCACTTCACAGTAACTAATCATGTGTATAGCTGTGGGTTACCTGTAAAATACTCTGTGACTTCAGCAACTGCAAAGGTATTACTCTCGCACAAGGAGAGGTTTACTTCACGGTCCCCTTTCCTCCTGTCACCCCCTGCCTCTGCTCTCCCTACAGCAAACTTCTTCTGCCTCTCCTGCCTTGGTTACTTGAGGTTATGTGAGGGTAAAGTTTTCTGAGATTTCTTTTAAAGCATCAATATTTTTTAGAGTTTCAGACTATATGGATGGGTACACAAATTAAAATACGAACTGTGAGAATAACTAATATAATAGAACTGGGAGAATAATCAATATAACAGAACTGTTAGAATAACTAATTTTTCATTGTGCTGGCAGTCCTGAAAAATCTGGAGAAAAGTTCACTTGACTCACAGCAAAATGGTTGCTGCTATTTTCAGGTTTTATTTACATTAAGGCTATAACTAAAATACAGATTTGAAAACACCTTTTTAGAAAATGCCAAATGGGACAGTCATTTTGACAAATTTGTTTAGGTTTTTTAATTGAAAAAGATTTGCTGAAAAAAGCTGTAATATAAAGAATGTCAGCTGACTTAAATCTGCATTTTTGGTGAAATGAAGTTGCAATTGGACTTTTGCCCACGTTTATTAATCAGTCCTTACAGAACTAAATGAATACTCTTTATCATCACAGTTTATAGTGAGGAAACTAAACAGAAAGATCTAAGCAGTGTTTCTTGCTGACAAGAGGACAGTCTTAGAGCAGGGACTGCATTTCAAGAAACCTTAGGGCTCTGATGGACATCTCATCTGGTATTTAGCAATGATGCCAGCAGTTTGCCTCTCCTCTGCTTGCGGTTTCCATCTACCGAGTCGATGCTGACAGGAACTCAACTTCAGCTTGACGTAGCGGGACGAGCACTCATCAGCTAGTTTACGTTAAAACATGGGTCTTGAAAGGCCAAAGGTGAGAAGCCAACACGTTCACTTCGGCCATCCCTGCTCCATAGGCAATAACTCCTAGCAGAGGAAAAGGGCAGGATTGGAAGGGATATTACTGGTTTAAAGGCCTCAGCAAAAATTCTTCTGCCAGTGCCCTTGTCTTTCGAACCACACTTCTTTATCTCTACATGATCACGGACTATGCTGACTTTTCCAGGACCGTTGAGCCAAGAAAAAACAAACCCCAAAACCCCTCCAATTTCACCATGTAGGAAAGCTAATGATGTAAATCAAAACCAAGAAACGTCCCTTCAAAACTCAGTTTCCTGAAGCTCGTAAAGAAAAAAATGGAGCCAGATATCATGAACACAGCAAAACAAGAGAGAATGAAAAACATCCCCAAGCATGGAAGAAATTTTTCGTTGGGGTCAAGCTTGGTGAGCTGGACCCTGATCTGCACTTTCTTTGTGGCACATGTAGACACAACAAAGAATCTCAGCCTTCCAATTTTGCAGACCATCAGGAGAGAAAAGGATTTCGACCAATGTTGCACGTGCGTGTGTGTGTGTGTGTGTGTGTGCCCTGTTGGGCACTATTAATGTATCATTACTTAGTATAACCGATAAGTTACATTTCCCAAGACTTCTCTAAAGATCTTCTGGATAACATACGCAACAAAGGTCTGTATTACTTCCGCAGCGCTTCTAGAGTAATCTAACCTACTGACTGTCAATAAGAGAAAATATATTTTGCAGTCACTACAGGCATGTCAAAATTAACACAAAGGATTCTCTCCCCACAGATTAGACAATATTTTTCTGTCAGTTAACAAAAACCTGTGATTCGAAGCAAATATTTTCTGCACCTGTGTTCCATAAGGTTTGTATTTGAAGGATTTGAACAGAAAAAAGATGCTTATGTGCTCTAGTAAAATATATTCATGGATATAACCTTCTATGTAATATACACTAGAAATCTGTCATGTACCCTCATCCAATTAGTACTGTTGCTAGAACCTGAAGACGTAAAGAGCTCGTGTAAAAATAACTGCAGATGAGAAAAATCATATGTATTATAAAATATTTTAATAGATCAATAGCAGCTGATTATGCACAGACCAAAAACTTACACTCCCAATTTCATATGAGTAATGTATGCTAAAATAAATATTGTATCTAGTAGACCTTTTTATACAGTATTTACATTCCATATATATATTTACATGTGTAAATACAGTCTGCATGTTTGTGCGTGTGTGTGCATTCACGTGTGTCACAACTTCTGTAAAATGTTGTTCTCTAATACAAATCCACTTCAATGGCTTGATATATCTCTGATAGAATGAAGAAACAATCCCATTCTATATATAAAGCACGCACGCTCTGTTCTTATTCCTCTTTCCTGCTGAACTTGTTCAGACGCCCACCTGGCAGTGCTGATCTGCGCTGTTCCCATGCACAAAGAAACTGCCGATGCTGTAAGCAGACAGCAGGATTGTTCTAGACGTCAGCTCTATCAGTGTTTGGTTCGGGGCTGTAGCACCGCGTATGTTTGCACAGCATAAAAGTAATAAAAATTGAGCACTTTCTCAGAGCAATGTGATGAGGGCGGCTTGTCCTACCTGATCCTCGAGGTACCAACTGCCAGCTCTGCAGCGTTAGACACAACAATGGGAAAAGATTCCTATTTCCAGTGGCCTTCTCCGGACAACGTGGGTTGGTGTGATGCTCCAGGAGTTACTTTATTTCGGGACTGTGGTTCCGACCACTGCACACAGGCAATCCCCATGCCATTCTGCGTACAGTGCGGCTGCAAAATTTAAATCTTTTCTAAGCTGCAGAACAAGAGCATCGCCTTCTTATGTCTACGTTTCTGGCCTGGTTGAAGTAGAAGGATTTCACATTCGAGTCGTGCTGCGTTCACACCCTGACCTGTAATCAAAAGTCTGAATGTTGAAAAAAAGGCACGAGACAAAAATACTCGGCAGCTGCCAAATGCATAAACACAAGAGTGGTTCCAACAGCGTATTTTTTAAACGTTCCATTAAAATGAAATTTAAAAAATGTCATTCATTACCACCTGGAGTACGATTTCACGGCATGTTATTATATTCTGAAGTAGTTACCACTTTGTTACTGATCCGGGTTGGTGAAACAGCACTCCAGCCTTGATTCCCTGGGCTTAGGTAACCGAGCGGTGAGTGGAAACCTGCGAGTCCTCTATTCAGTTTGGTAAACACGGGCTTGTCTGTCACTTCTCATTGTTCCTCTTCAAAGTACAGTCGCCACCTTATCTGGCAACAGCTTTCTTGAAAAGTGCTGCTCATGTGAAATAATCTTTCACCGCCGAGGCCAGCATTTCCCTAACACAAGAAGAAACATTTATCTTGCTGTTAATGGTTAATTAATTTTGAAAATGTATATTACGACACAATAAAAAAAAAAAAAAAAAAGCCCGGCCGGACAATGGAGCAAAATGTCCCTTCTTCAAATTGACTCCTATTTAGTTCTTCCAATGTCATCCAAAACACAGATAACTTTTCTTTCATGAATTGTTCTCCTGAATGATTTATACATGTTGTGTTATCTGAGGCCCTTTCCAGATCCCCTTGTGGTTTCAGCCAGCCATCAGCTGCATAATTGTTAATTTTAACACTATAAAAGGTTCTGATGCCGAGGAGATAAAGCGTCGGACGAAGAATTAATTGAAATGTATCTTCCAATCACACTGGTTCCCTACTTCCAGTTCCACAAAAATTATACATTGGATCTGAGGTTAAAATAAATTTACATTTGTGCTACCCATAAAGCTTTCGGGCTAGTAGAAAATAGAGAAGTTAATTGTTTCTAAAGCCCATAAAAGGTTTACCCTGAGAATAATTCAGGGCAGTCTCCTGTTCATAGCCCACAGCCCTGTGAGCAGCCGGATAGAGGATTCTTCCCAAGCTACTGCAGACATAATTGGTCAGGAGATATGTGACAGGAGTCATTTAGAACAGCAGGTGATAGACTGACAGAAAAGGAGCTCAAGCTCCACCAATATTTAATCTGGATATTAAACACTCCATGCTTCCTAGAGCTACTAATACTTTTTTTCGCCCTATGTTTACTCTCTGCCTGTACGCTTCAAGTGAAGTATTATGAAGTAAAGCTACCAGGTTTTGATTCTTTCATTTACATTTTTATTATAAATATATAAATACATACAAAACATGCAAAATTAGTTTTAAAGGCTATTTGGAGGAACACAGTTGGGGCAAATGAATTCAGGCATCATGGGATCCGTATTTAATTTACGGTTAGGTGACTGTAAAAGGCCATCCTCATTTAACTGAGGACCCCAAAATAGGCTAACAATACCGGCTATGTCCCTGTTAAGCTTCTGTTTGAACGCTATCGCTATTAACGAACGTCTTTTGCCAGGTTCTTTAGAAGCGAGCTTTCACTGCGGACTGTGTATGTGTTCTGGGTGCAGACGAGAGTGAAAACAGGCAACAAGGTCTGACGCTTTGCTTCTTCACCCTCTGTTCACACGGGGTGGGAAGCTGTATCAGAGCACCAGCTTCTCACCTGTAAAAACCCCAGTTCAGACCCCGCACGGGATAAAAATTGTGGAGGTTTCATCTCAGAACTCAGCAAACGTTTGTCCACACAAGAAAGACACCACATTTCTGACGTAAGGAAATACAGTGTAAAAACAGCAACGAACCGAGAGGAAGGGGGACTGGGAGAAGCTGGGAGGGAAATCTCGCACAGCACCTGCCCACACTGTACTTGGATCTAGTCCATTTCGCGAGTCCTACTTTCACGAATCCCAAATTCAACAAATACAGTGTAAGAAAAGACCGGCATTAGAATCTGCTTTATGCTAAGATGCGTTATCACTTGAAGAACATTTTGTTGCTTAGTAAAATACTCAGTATTTTCCCTCACCATTAGGTCTCTCGCAGACAATAATAGCATGTTAGTTGTTTCAAGTCACAGAGAAAATGCAAGGATTATACATGTATAATTTTAGGACACAAAGGCACAGAGCCTGAAGCAAACAAAGATGCCAACTGAGCAGAGAACATACTTAGATATTACGCAGCATATTGTATTAATAACGTAAGAGTGTCATGAAAAGCTCTCCTCAGAAAAGCTGAGGGCACATGGGGACACAAATGGGCAAAGTTTAATCATTATGATTCGTGGAAAGTAATTCCCATTTCTCAACAATCCATGTCTTTAATTGCATTTTCTGTATAAGCTGAATGTAGGTAGGTAGATCTGTAGGCAGAATTACAATACAGCAACAGAGCACCAATGATTTTCTAAGCCTGGGATATTGGGTATTTAACTTTGCTTTTAAATCCATACTGTGGCAGGCACTTACGCACACAACAGAAAAGGAGATATGTCCCAACCAGTTTATAAGATAGTACGAAGAAAATGCATAATGGAGCAACCACATATATATAAACAGAATAATACAAAGAAATATAATCTACTGCAAAGCTATAATTCAATCCTTCTGCAACACAAGTGCAAAGCTAAACTGGCTTATGATATCCGTATCATCCACAGAACCCATACAGCCAGAACTAAACAAGGTTTCAAATTAGAAACCTTGAATTATTATCACTGTTACTTCATTTTAATAAAAAAAGGGGGGGGAAATCTAATGACTATGTCAAGAAATAAGCATTATTAAATTATAATTTTGTGCTGAGCACATATGAGAAACGATAAGGTTTATATGCTCTCTTTGCATCCTTCCTTTCTCCCTCCTCCTTCTCCCTTTCTTTTTTTCTCCGTACGTTTATGTGTTCGTGTTAGAGTTGGGGAGAAATGAATATTGAACACGGGAGGCAAATTCCAGACTGGCTTACGTCTTGTGCAATTCTCCCGATTTTGGGTCAGCGGGGATTTGTCTCGTACGTTTTGACCTGAACACTTAATTGAAGTTCAGGGTCCTGTGAGTTTTTGTCCTTTAGAAAGAGAAATTTCAAATGGAATTAGATCTCTATGATAAAACCTATTTATTTACAAAGACTTTATGAAGTCCCCGTTCCCTGAGCATGGGAAGATTCAAGTATTCAGCTCAAAGACTTCCTTTCTAGGCTTTTTCTGATGGCCACAGTCTTGGCGTTTTGTTTAGGCTCTATCTCATTTCTCTGTATTTATTCTTGTGGGGCTTTTCTTTCCCTCTTACACACACACACAGAGACATGCACGCACATCCTGCTCCATTAAAAACAACAGTCAGCCAAACCCCTCTCCTACACCATTCAGCCTGCGCAGCCTATGTATGTGCTGTGGTTTTGAACAGTAACATACACTTTTGTTTGGGGCGGAGGTCGCTATTATTTCATAAAGCAGCTTAACTGTTTCTTACAGCCGCGTTAAAAGAAGGCAGTGGTTACGCCCATAGCTTCAATGACATTTCACCCAACCCACAATACAAGGAATGTAACTCAGGATAGGGTACGGGCTAAGATGGGAGAGACAAATGAGTGCCGTCAGAGGTGTAGAACGAGTATTTTTACATAATTGACATAGTATACGACAATTAGTTTGAAGAACTAAACATTATTCAACATAAATAAAGACCATCGCCTGCAAACTGCTTCGGAGATCATTGACTGAAACATCACTCGGCGGCATGCTCCATCTCTCTGGAGCAGCTGATCGAGCGCTCTGCCTCAGCCAGTGGCCGTCGCTCCATGGCCGGTGCAAGAAACAGACGCTGGGACAATGAATGTGTCGAGCCACACCTGAAAGAGCTAGGAAGGACAGCTATAACTTTAATCAAGAATAAATAAGTGTGCTTTGTTTAACTGGGGACAGTTAAGAAAAGGGTCTTGAATGGCCTGAGGCTGTAAGATTAATGCCCATAAACTACAGTGCATTAAACCCTCATGGGGACGCCTTCATTCAGTATCTGGAAGAAACTCCTGTAGAGTTTCAACACTGAAGTTGAAGGATTAAGCAGCAGTGAAATCAGCTCATTTCACTGCTAAATAGGAGTACCTGTGCACAAGTTTTAGAAACTTCAACTTTGTATCCCTGCTTACACCATCTTAATGTCCTGTATGAACACATAGCAATTTTTTTTTCTTTTTTCCTAATTTCTTGAAAGGTTGCATTCAAGATCAAAGTGATTTCTTCATGGACACAAATACGTATTACGGACAGGTTTATCTTGTTGAGGTGGAGAACCTATTTTAATAGTCTGTCCTTGAAAGCTAATGGTTCCACTTCGGTTTTGGGTGCCACTGATAAAGATTGTAACACAGCTTAGATATCTGTGCTTCTTAAATTTGTTGTCATTTTTATCGAGGCAAATTATCTTGGAGCACTATTTGTGGTTTCATCAATGTTAGAGACAATGAGACAAACTGTCGACTAAGATAAACAAATGTGGTGCCAGGGATTTCTCCACAGAAATTTGCCAGCTCAGTGGGGATCTAGTCCAATCTTTGGACATGTAGGCTACTAACGAAACACTCAATCATTAAGATATAGGAAGCTATACCAATTTTCCCGCAACAGGTTTCAGTGCTGTGGATAAGCGTGTTCCTCTCTGCTGGGCTTATCTAATTCTGGAAAGGTGTCCAGAAGAGTCGGGAGCTCAGAAGCGCTTGTGGATCAGAGGATTTTGAAGAGCCCGAGGAGTTCGTGGGGAGAGGTGTGGGAAGCTGAGTATCACGAGTTTGGGTGTGACTACAATGCGACCAGGAGCCTGGCGCTTTGGAGATCTGTTTGTGAGGAAGGTGAAGAATGACATTAGGAGTGCTTCAGCTGCTTCGCTGCCATCTGTTCCTGTGTACGTAGTCTGGAAACCAACCGGTCACCAGAGACTTGTGAGCTAACCGAGTGAGAGCACAAGGAGTGAGGAAAAGGAGCCTTTTTGGACCTCTTACCTGGGCCACCACTGCCCCTGCTGGCTGGCCGTACTGCTGCAGTGCCAGTCTGCTGGGTGAGAGACACACTCCTTAGGGCTGGGATGGACACAGAAGTCATACACAGATTCTCCTTCTTCGGTTGCAGAGGTAAAAGGCAAGCTTCACGCTCCATTCATGCCTTGTTGATGCTCCAGGCCAGATCCTATTGACTGAGGAAGCCTGTTACGGGCTGCTCTGTAATGAATGGCCTTACACATTGATAATCACTGATAAACCAGCTTCAAACACCTTTCTCCAATACTTTGTTGTCATAAGTAAACATAGGATACAAACTGCCAGTGTAGACAGATCTATGCCAAATCCATCTGATTTTGAAATACTATGTGTTGGCTGCAGAGCAAAATAGGAAAGGCTTAATCCCTCCCACCACGGCAGCTGTGAAATCGTCCTCAGCAGGACTGCTGAGGATGGCAAGCAGCTTTGTGAGCTGGTGGTATCTCAAAGGAGAATTTAACTTCATGAGAACTTTGCCTCCAGCCCAGCACTACCCTCTCTAAGAGGGTAAATGTGGTGCCTGCCTTGTTTGAATTTCAGTAACTGGCACACAGGATGATGTTTCACAAGTGGATTACGCTGATCTCAGACTGTGCTGCTGCTGCTGAAATGGAAGGTCCCATCTTTCTTTCTGCCTTCCATCTTTCCACTGCCTCTCGTTCACCAGCGTTAGCCATCAAACGTGTGTTTGTGTGACTGGTGAAAACTAGTGTTTTCTTCCTTTATGGCATGGTTGGTTTTCAGCTGGATCAGTCGACTGACCTGACCACAGCTTTCAGTGCTGGTGCAGAGCAGGGGGAAGTTGGGTTCTGGAAGGAAGGCTCTGGGAACGTATGTGGGTCCTCGAGCTGTAAAATGGGCATCCTTCAGGGATATATTAGATCCTTCTCTGGCAGTGACCCTTTTTTTAATTTTTTTTTTTTTAAAAAAGGGCTTCCAGTTTCTATTTCGGTGCTGCTACATCTAGACACTGAGGTTAGAAATATCAGGCGGCATTGCAGTGACATCGGGTGGCATTGCAGTGTGTCTTGTACGTGCTAGCCTTATGATCTGTCAACAACCCCACCGGTGCAAAGCATGGATGTCCAGTTCAGTGAAGGTCTTGCCAGGAGTGCTTGTGTATTCAGACCAGTACTGGACTCAGTTCTAGGCTTCAGTAAGAAATACTCACTTTAGCGGGTAAGTTGGATTCAACTGTTCCTGGTTAACTCAGGGACAGCTGCTCTCTTTGTACCGAAGAGCCTGGATAAGATACTGTCTAAAAATCCTACGGGTAGGTTGGAGACAGGCGCACTCAGTGAGGCACCTCCACTGATGTCGCTTTGAAATTCACTTTGCTATTTACCTCCCCTCCTACCTGCCAGAACTGAGATTTGTTGGTCCTTGCATAACTAGGCAAGGCTTGTTTTTGCAGGCTTTTTCTGGATGGAAAGAAGGAACAATAGCAGAGCGCTGTGGAAAAGTCCTGGCTGGGGGGGTGCAAGGTGAGACGAGGAAAGAGGACGTATTCCTGCCCCAATGTTTTGCCCGACCTGTGAAGTTTGTCCAGTCACCCATCGACTGGGACCAGCTCTCTATTTGAATTAGACCAATTTAAATAAATAATCATTAAAGAGCAACAATCACCTGAGCCCTGATTCCTGACCAATGCAGAAATGAGTTTGTTATCTACACAGAACTATCTGGTTGGGTTGTTTGTGTCAGCTGAATATAATACCTGGTAAGTTCACACCCAGCTATTTACATCTCTATGTTAAGATCCAGGAGCATGTAAACTACAGAGAAATCATCCTTAAATTAACTGGGCTTAGTTTCCTCAACAGAGAAAGAGAGGTGGGGGCGGGGGGAGGAGCAGATACAGAGAGAAGAGAAGCAAAATTTTCTTGTATCATTTTATCTCTAAATACTCCTACAGACCAAATGCCCACTGAATTATTTCTGATTTCTTGTTAGAATAATCACACACACACAAATAGACAAAGAATAAAGTTTCAGTGCATTTTGTATTGTTAGACTTCCCATATCCCGGATTCCCCATCGTGTTCAGTCCTGCGTAGATAGTTATAGTAATGATCTTTTATTAACTTGGCTGGAATAACTGCCATGACTCTCAATAATGACATTAGTGTTTAGGTATTTGTATGTCTAAGCACTTACATAAGTAATCATATCACAATGTCAACTTATTGTACTTATTATTTTGCAAATGTTACAACCGCCACCTCCTGTTAAACACAAAAAGAAAAAGGGGGAAAAAAAATAAAAGAAGAAGAAAAACATCAGAGTGCCTGAAGGAATCCTGCCGGTTTTAATTTATTGTTTTGTCTTAAACTCTCTGTGCTGTGAGCCAAAATAAACTAATTGCATCTACACTTTGAGGTAAAACTCTCATGTTAAACTCATCTCTGCCTCTAAGAAAATCAAAACATCTCTAAGCATAGCCGTGTTTGAAGGGATTGCACTAACACGTACAGCAGGCAAAGAGAAAGGGATCCGTTCTTCTGAAGGAAACGGATTACGTACTTTCAGTCTTTTCAGCAACGGTAGGAACTGAAAGTTCAACAGACTCCTTATCTGTAAGATAGCCAGTCATGCCATTAAACAGGGAGACAGATAAGCAGAGGATAGGTGACTGGCAACAAAATGGTTTCATGAACTGGCCTTTTACTTAGGAAGACCTGAGCTCAGCAGTGAAGTCGCAGAAGAGTTGGTTTGCCCAATTTAATTTACTGCCTGCCTCCAGTGAACCTGGGAGGCAGCTTGGGAGAGCCCGTGTATTTCAGCAGGCTTTGAGTGAGATCTTTAGAGAATAAAGCATGCTTTCTGTATGTGCTATATCCAAGATCACTGTTTTTTTACAGCAAACAAGTAAACTATTTTTTATTTTCTATCTATCACATATTGTAAAATCTAGAAAAAAACCCAACTCGGAATAATCCTATTCCAGAAAACCCCGACATTAATGCTGATGTGGATTGTAGGAAGGTACTTTACACTTTACCTGTCCAGGCTTCAGGCAGTTTATATTCCAAACCAGAAGAGAATGCTACAAAAACATTTTAAAAATTTCTTCAGAACAAATATGTTATTCAAATTTTTTAAAAAGCCTTCTTTCATTTCTGGAGCTATGCGCGTAACATATTAGAATTGATCATCTTCTTCACTGAGAGGGTGGTCAGTCACTGCAACAGGCTCCCCAGAAAAGTGGTCATGGCGCCAAGCCTGTCAGAGTTCAAGGAGCATGGGGACAACGCTCTTAGTCATGTGGTTTAGTTCTAGGCATTCCTGCGAGGAGCAGGGAGTTGGACTCGATGGTCCTTAAGTGTCCCTTCCAACCTGAAATATTCTATGATTCTGTGACTCCGTGTAATGACCAAGAGAAGAAAAGGACACCAGCTTCACATTTTCCATGAGGCAGCAGGAACACTTCCATTCATTTTAGCAGGCTGGGGTCATACCTTGTCTTTGGGTTTCCATGAACTGCATTTTAAAGTATGGCTCCACTGCAAGACAACAGCTTTATTGCTGTTTTTAAGAAGGCCACTATTTCGAATGAAGCAAGCGAAAGTACATGGTGTTTCATTGGTCAAATACAGATACAACTATTGCTTTGCTGTACAGCAGTATTAGCACATCTAAAAAGGTATACTTGCGGCATTTTTATAGTATTATAGGAATTGATAAGATTATTAATTAATTCCATTTTTTCCCTGGCATTTCACAACTTTGTTAAACTACCTTTCAGAAAGAAGGGCACTTAACACACGCTTTAAAAAAAAGGGAGCTTTTTGGGCAAAAAACAGAGGTAGTATACCCTGCGCCTAACATGTGCTCTGTGTCTTTCTGTGCATTGCAAAAAAAAAAAAGATACGGCACTCCTGACAATTCAGCAAAAGCCCATGGCTAGGCCATCCACAAGTTTTCATTCTAGCATCGTCTCCAGCTGCCTTGTCTTACACAAAGGCTACATGCACAAGAGCAAGTCCCTATGAGGTAAGCTAGACCATAAATTCATAGTACACCACTGACACCATTGTAACTGCCGATCATCCCATATTCTTAGCTTACAGTGCACGTGAAGTGGCTTGTACTTTTCTCCTCTAAAGGATAATTTCCAGTTCTTTTCCTTCCTTTACCCCGAGTTTACCATGCACATAGGTACTTACTGTTGAGGAGCTACGTGGGCATGTTCACACACTAGCTTACCTCTTGCTAACTTGTGCAGGTAACTCCTAGCCCAGCAGGACAGGGCTCCATTTGCAAAATGGAGTAAAGACCCAGATAAATCCAAGAAAATTGAACTTTATATAGCCTTTGTTATAACCATTGTTTAACCATCCTACTTGGAAAACAGTTGAAGCATTAAAAAACTGGAGGGGGTGAACATGGAACAATACAGCAATCTGTTTCTATCATAAAGCATAAATGTGCTTTGGGCCGATTCCATTCAGAGTATACAGATATTTTCAAGGAATTTAGGACATAAAATCCCATTGAAACTCCTTGAGGGAATTAAAATCAATGGAAATTAGGCACCCTCATACTTTGAAAGATCTGTCCTTAATTCTTATTAGGTCTTTTAGAAGATCCAAGTCTGAATTATTTACTTTCTGGGCAATGAGTATTTTTGGCATGACCTTCTTCATACTCTATAAACAAAAGCTGATAAAATGGAAGAAAAAGACGACTAGAGAACTGAAAACCAGAAGAACCCCTTGTGGAAATTTTGATTTTATTTTTTCCCACTGAAATGAAAAGGTGTCTCCAACAACACTGCAAAACTCCTTGCTCTTTTATAGCCCTATTTCTTAATGTAAGTTCTGCTCCCTCATTCTTTCTATAGAATCAGTAATAAAAGTCAGATTTTCGGTATGAAACGCTAATGAAAAACGCCTTTATCTTTCACATCACTGACAATAAGCGCCTTCACATGGCAGAATATTACAGAAGAAAACAGAATGCCTGTTAAAGTTTACAAATGTCCTTGGATACTACAGACAAAGATATCCTAAACAAATTTTATACGCCAAGGGCTAAATTCGTCACTGATTTGGTACACCACTGACAATTTTTTGCCAATACTATTGAACAACGACGACCCTTCCTTTTTTCATGCTGTGTAGCATAATGCAATTCAAACAACTTTCATCAAAAATTTAATATAAATTATAATACAATAATGTATAGAATTAAATATAGTTCTAGACTTAGGGAACACAGTTGGAAGGGAAAATGAGGTAGACTTGATGCAGAAAATGTGTTTTCACCAGAGATTTGAAAAAAAAAAACAGAAAGGTGACAAAGCGGGGGTGGGGAAGCAAAGTTGTGTCAGGAAGAGGACTTCTCACAGACAGTGATAAGAGAATAAAGAGGAGGCCAGTGCCAACTAAACCAGATAGAAAAAAAAAAGAAAACAATTTCTTCAGCACTTTGATGGAAGACACGCTCACATATGAGCATTTCGGCAACGGGGCAAGGTTGCGCAGCGTCACACGCGTGGGTAGGAGAGGAACAGTGAAGACACAGGCTGTGAACCAGCAGGACCACTGGGGTCTGAAGAGCAAAAAGGATCGCATGAAGAACTAAGTTAAGGTTGATTCTTCCCATGTCATAGACCCATGCAAAGCCAGGCAGAAGAAAACTCCTGTCCTAGGGCTTTGTCGTTCTCGCCAAATTGTCTAAGTATCTATCCTCACTATTTGCAGCATGGTTTTTTCCAGCATTTAACTTGAATTCTCATCTTAAGCTCATTATCTCTTGTCTAGCCCCACAATCACAATTTAATTCTCTCTTTGCATTTACCTTCTATACCTTTAAAAACTATTTGGTCTCCCAAGTCTTCTCCTCTCCAGATTCAGTAACAACACTGCTTTCAATCTTTTCTTGTAAACCACATTTTTCAGATCTGTGAAGAGTCTGGCTGCATTCTGTCCAATGACTCCCCATCTTTCCTGAAGTCCCGTACTGGACAAAACACTCCAGCAGAAGCCTTTATGATGCTGAAGAAGTAAAAGAGCTCAGTGTTTTGTAGCTCTAATTATTATTATTAGTCTTTTTGCTTACTATGAGACGATTATACACACCTGTCAAGCATTCATAAGGTCAAGTTATTCAAAATAATTAATTACTTTTTTAAAAAGAGAAAAAAATCTAATTTTGGATATGAAAAAAAAGTCTAACAATTATTATTGAAACTATACGTTCAAGTGAAAAAAAACAACCCAGCCAATGTTTATCACAGTAAGGTTTAACTATTCAACTGACTTCAGAAAATGAGGCTTATTTCTGTTCAATGTCCACGCCAAAGGAAGCCATTTTATATCCTACTATGGAAAATGAATTCTGTTGTGAGGATAATACAAAGCCTAGTAGAATCCCAAAAGCTGTGGCAAGGGTAGGGGCCAGGCAACCATGAACTCCCTG
The DNA here is from genome assembly GCA_013398225.1 of Steatornis caripensis. Classification (NCBI taxonomy): domain Eukaryota; kingdom Metazoa; phylum Chordata; class Aves; order Caprimulgiformes; family Steatornithidae; genus Steatornis; species Steatornis caripensis. The sequence continues at coordinate 18,356 of VZSC01008723.1, forward strand.
GTCCCTGCTTTCTTACTACCTGTGCCAAAAAGATACCCACAGAGCACCCACAAAGCGGAGGAACTCCTTCCCCACGAGAACATTCACACCGAGGGGCATGAGTGCCTTTTCTATGCTCGGGGAGAAAAGTTAATCCCAAAGCACGTAAAATCAGCGGGTACAAAACATGAGGTTGCCAGCTGCCTGAAATAAGAACACTAAATATCGTCCATTTTATACTGTTGGGGGGTCAAGTTGATCTCAGCTGAGCTAGGCACTTCCCAGACCACACTCTCACTGGCAGCTGAAGAGCATCTTCCAGTTTAGTCTCTCCTGAAACTGCTCCTCAATGGAAACCACAGCATGGTGAGCGAGCACAGGGAAGACATTTGCTTGAAAAGCTGTGGCCTTGTTAATCTGAGCTAAAATGCAGGGGCAGGTACTAATGTAGGTGTAGGGTGTAGGTGTAGGCACCCTCTACATTCAACTCGGCTGACCACTAGAACTGGCACATGACCAGCTCTGAACTTTCCCGAGTGACTTGGTATTAAAGAACAGACCTTTTGATCCCTCCTAACCAAACAGAACCCAGAAGCTGGCCATTCTCTCAGATAAGCAATACACTGTCCGTGAAGAAGTAAAGGTCATGAAATTATGTTTAGAAAGAGACAAATTCTTTCCGTTATGGGCCTCCGTTCCCTATTTGTTTGTAGTCAATTAAAAAGTCATTATAATCAGAAGGCAAACGGCAAAGCTGATGCTTAGCTTTTCTTCAGAGGAGAACGGCCCAGACATTTAACTCTGCCCTTCTTTTCAGCCTCCTTGTGTGCGCTCACAAATCCTGAAGTGCCTGCCAAAGGTTTTCAAACCACAATCTTATCCACTGAAATCGAAGACCTTGCTTTCGAAATTGCATGGATTTTTTGGGGACCTGTCTAGCATCCATGACTCGCAAAACAACCTTGTGTGCTTATGGGTGTGAATTATCCTTGAACAAAACCAGACTGGTCATTATAATGTATTTATTCCGGGAAAAAATCCTCTATGCCTACTGTACAGCCCTAAGAAGTGAAAAAAGATGATTGTTGTCAGTGCAAAACTGCAACTGAATTTAAATTGAAAAAACTTCAGAGATCTCTCTCCCTCTGAAAAGGTCTCTTGGTTTTCATGATCTAGTCCAGGAACACCTGATCTAATTTACCTTTCCACAGTGAGGATCCCTTTGCAGAACACTCTCCTACCCACCAGATTAGAGGGCACTCAGCCCTCACTCTTTGGCTGTCTGCTGGGCAACAGAAAAGGTGAACGAATGGGCCAGAAGGCAGGCAAGCGAGAGCAGCCTAGGATCTGGGGATGTCAGTTAAGGATTCCTGACCTTTGTCCAGGGACTGGTGACGTTTTAATAACTTGTCAATATAAAGAAGCCTATAGTACAAGACACCAAAAAGCAAGGCTCACCTTACCTAACAGCGAACTATAAAACCACACTCTACAGTCTGTACAAGGCAGTGGCATTGCAACGTTAAGGTCCGCTTCTTTGGAAAAGGAACCACGAACACTGCTCAGCTCCTCTGAGGAAAAGATATAGGCGACTGCTCACACAGGAAAACTTGGACCCTGGACAGCCAGCAGTCTCCATCCATATCAACTCCGACTTCATCACGCGAGGGAGGGGAAGCTTACACATCCGCGTTACTTGATGAGTTTTCAGTAGCTCCTTGTGCTCAAGAGGTATTTAGCTGCCCTTTCTGGAACATCCAAGCCTGCCCAGGAACTCTGCAGCAAGACCAATTCTCGTCTTCACATCCTCAGACAGGGACTAGTCATCTAGCAGTCAGGGACTAGCACCTAACCACCCAACTCCTTCTGTTTTCATTCTAAGACTTCCTTGTCTGCTGTTCTGATCGCCCTTCCCAGGCTGCGTAACCACTGCAAGGCTGACAGGATTAAAAANCACGAGCACTGCTCAGCTCCTCTGAGGAAAAGATATAGGCGACTGCTCACACAGGAAAACTTGGACCCTGGACAGCCAGCAGTCTCCATCCATATCAACTCCGACTTCATCACGCGAGGGAGGGGAAGCTTACACATCCGCGTTACTTGATGAGTTTTCAGTAGCTCCTTGTGCTCAAGAGGTATTTAGCTGCCCTTTCTGGAACATCCAAGCCTGCCCAGGAACTCTGCAGCAAGACCAATTCTCGTCTTCACATCCTCAGACAGGGACTAGTCATCTAGCAGTCAGGGACTAGCACCTAACCACCCAACTCCTTCTGTTTTCATTCTAAGACTTCCTTGTCTGCTGTTCTGATCGCCCTTCCCAGGCTGCGTAACCACTGCAAGGCTGACAGGATTAAAAAGCAGAAAAAAAATGAAAATAGTTTTGTTTACAAATGCGGTGCATGTAGATTAGATGAATTTTATCTAGTCCCTCAGCAAATCAGAAACAGGCTGCCTTTTAAACTTCTCTTTTACAGCTAAAAGTAGTAAGGACCACATCACCACCCTCTGCTCGGAACTGCCACCAGTGGTTGTGAGAGATCTAGGTCTGGTGCTCATGCAAGAGCAACTCTGGTGTCCTAAAGCACAGAGGGAAAGACTGGGTTTTGCTTTTAAAATAATAGCACATTAAATCACAAAAAAAAGCAGAACATATTCTACCCTTACCGAAATCGTAACATTTAATTTTCAAAAAAGTACAGGACTTCTCTACGCTTCCCAAACTAGTAAAAACTTTGTTAATTCTCTTTTAACTTAAAATAGCAAACCCAATAAACCAATGTTTTTATTATAAAAAGTTTATTCTCCAGCTGAGCGTTTGGGTGCCAAGTTCCATCCAGAATCACACTTTGACAGCCAAATTAGAAACTATAAACTTAGAAACCAGTGTTTTACGATAGAATCCCTTGCCAGGCACTTCACTAGAGCTTGGGCTACCAGCTGCTCTAATAATAAGTGAATGTTATTGAAAAATAATAATACTGAGCATTTGGAAGGACTCCGCAAAAGCAGATGAATGAATGTAGCGTATTATGCACAATAAAGAGCTCACGGAGTAAAACTCCCTCTCTTGCTACAGGTGTAGTTGACTTCGCAAGAGGGAGAAGCCTCAGGAGCCCTCACAAACCTCCCGAACTCCATACGAGCAGAAAAGTTAGCCTGCTAACTAGTCAGCGTGCTTAAGATACCAGCGTGCCCGGCAACTTCAGACAGCTTAAAGTGTCGTGGAATCGGTGGCTGATACCCTACACAAAGAAAAACGTCAGCTGCCGAAGTTAGTGCGTGGAAACGCTGAGGTGCACAAAGCAACCCGTGAAAACGCGGCGTGGCTNTGCCCGGCAACTTCGGACAGCTTAAAGTGTCGTGGAATCGGTGGCTGATACCCTACACAAAGAAAAACGTCAGCTGCCGAAGTTAGTGCGTGGAAACGCTGAGGTGCACAAAGCAACCCGTGAAAACGCGGCGTGGCTCTGCAAACGCAGGGGAGCGGTGGGGCTGCTGAGCCCCTGAGCCAGCTTTTCGGGCGGGAGGCACGGTGAGGAAAGAGCTCGCCAGCGGGCCGACCACGAATTCTTCGCCTGCTTTTTCATCTCTTTGACTCGTCACCTGACAATGAGGCTCAAATAAAAACTAGGAGGAAAGGAGCTCGCGTCCTCGAGACTCGCTCGAAACTCGGCTTTAGAAATACGAGCAGCATCTTAAAAGCTGCGCGCGCCGGGGATGAGGTGCGGTTTGGTCAAGAGTACGAGAAATCGGACAGGGGTTGGAGCTGGTCGTGATTGCTTACAGTAGATGTAAGCAACCTGGTAGGATTAACATACAGGTATCGAGAAGGTAGTCTGACACGGCCACCCCACCCCCCACACCCCCCTTTAATATTTTTAAAAGCACTTTGAACCGGCTTGGTGAAACACAGCACCGCATTCTGGAAATTCTTGTTTAGCCCTCGTGCGATAATGCATCTGCTCGGGTCTGGGTTTTCTTTCCCCCCCTCGACAGCAGAAGGAAAGATTGCGCCCTTGCATTTGCATGCGTCGGGAACTGACAGGTCGAAGGCAAGTAAACCACGTTATACACGATCGCTTTGTTACTGTATCGATAACACCACGCCATCGGAGCAATTAACACACTCGCGCGGCTACGCGGGGCTCACAGTAGTGGCGGTTTAACAAAAATCCAGGTAAGCAACTAAACTCCGGTAAAGCCTTCGCTTTTTGCGTTCGGGGATGCGGAGGCTCTCCGGGAGACGCGCTCCGCACCGCGGCTGCGGATCTGCCCGCGGGGAGAACCACCTCCCTCTATCCTCACTATTTGCAGCATGGTTTTTTCCAGCATTTAACTTGAATTCTCATCTTAAGCTCATTATCTCTTGTCTAGCCCCACAATCACAATTTAATTCTCTCTTTGCATTTACCTTCTATACCTTTAAAAACTATTTGGTCTCCCAAGTCTTCTCCTCTCCAGANACCCGGGGCGTTCCGCTCCCTCGTAACCCGTAACCCAGCCTTGCTCCAGGCGGAACTGGTGGGAGTCGCCACGACTTCTGCGCGGACCCTCTCGCAAGCGGGTTACCAGCGAAAGGCAGACCTGCCTTAACTACAAGCACGGCTGAAATGACCGTGTGTGTGCGTGTGTGTGTGTGTGTTTTAGTAGCCAGTGGTTACGGCAAGCGTTAGGTGAGGGGGAGGGAGAGCACTCTGGAAACGAGACCTTCGAATATAGTGTTTCATTTGCAACCAGAAAAATATACTCGAGCCATTTATAGGTTTCAGCCTGTGAAACATTCGTGTACGTTAATTTATGACCAATAAATTCTATTACCGTTTTCACTACTTGGAGGACTGAACGTAATCGGAAACATGCGGAGATGAAGTCACGGGTTTGCAAATGGCGACGTTTTGGGAAGACGGCAGTGAGTTGAGGCATCTTCTCCGCTGGAAGTTGCCCAAGCGCTTCTTTTTTAACATCGGTTCACCTGTACGCGACTCCGTGCGCACCCGCGAGCCGGTGGCGCTGCTGTCCTCGGAGAACTGCGGGACAAACGGTGACCGCTCGCCTCAGGAACCTCCCCGGAGCCTGTCCCGGCACCCGTGCCCATGGCGTCGGGCCCTTCCCCACGCAGTTTCTGTGGGAGAGCTGCCCGGTCTGCCTGCACCTCGCTTCGCCGTGGGCGCGCGTGCAGATCCCGGGGGGGGGATCAAGCAGCCTTGGCGCGGACCGGCCCACGCGGGCAGACGGTTCGTGGCGGCGGTGTTTATCAGGGCAGGAAGGGCCGGCGCGGCCATGTGCCTGCCCTCAGTACGTCCCCAGGGTGCTTCACGCGGCTCTGTCGCGACAGCGGGCCGTCGCGGTGCCCACTGCACCGCGCCTTGCCCTCGCACCGAGGGGCACACGGCACGAGTAAGGGGAGCGGGGAAAGGATGGAAGGAGCGTGGCCTGGTGTGAAGAGCGGAAGAAGAGCCTCGCTGGAGCCGAGGCCGCCCGGGGGCTGAGCCCTCGCTCGCCGCGCTGCTCCCCGCGTTCCGGGGGCGTTGGCGGCAGCGGGTCCGGGCGCCTCCGGGAGCCGGGGGTGCCTCGCTGCTGGCAACAGGGAGTCGCTGCCGCTTCGTCCCCCTCCGAGCTCCCTCTGGTAGGTGTTAACGGTTCTCACCCTGCTTATGGCGGCGGCTGGGGGCGTACAAACCGCGCTCTCCCCTCCCCGGGACTGAATCAGTCCGGGCGCTTTCCCGCTGGGCGCCCACGATGCGCGGGGCCGTCGGTCTGGCCGGGGTGTGATCTGTGCAGAGAGAGCCAGGGGGTTGGTTAGTCCTCGCCTCTCGGAAGCCAAACACAATAACCTTGACGTTTGAACGAGCGAAGTAGGAAATCGCTTCCGTGATCAAACGGGGAGGAATTTACGCCGTTGCAAATTCCCGCTGCTCACCTCGGAGCGGGCGAATTGCTGTCCGAGGGGTTGGTAACCTCACCTCCAGCGCAGAGGTACCGGCACCAGGTTGAGCCCCTGTTGGTAGCGCTCCCACCCTCGACAAACACCGTTTCCCCGCTAAGCCCAAACGCCAGCCAACGCCGCTAGATCTCTTAATCTCCCCGCTTTTGACAACCGACGGGAACTTTTTTTTTGTTTCCCCCCACGGCTAAGTGGATTGTAGGAGGTCAAACGTTGGCAAGGTGGCTTTGGAGATTGAGAGAATTACGTTTAAGTAGGAGTAAATGGGTCGTAAAACGTGAGGCGGGAGGAGCTGCTTGGTGTTTTATAGAACGCTCCGGCCGGGACAGGCTGCGGGGGGAGCGGGCGGGCTCCCAGGCGGGGAGGGGGCCGGAGGGCACCGGGGAGGGTCGTCGGTTCAGGTCCCGTTCCCAACGTCCCGACGTGCCAGGAGGCGCGGGAGGCAGGCGTGGCGGTGGCGGGCAGGGGTGCGTGGCAGCGGTAAGGAAGGCGCGAAGCGGCGCGGCGAGGCCGCCGTACGGCGCCCGGGGCTGCCCGGAAGACGGAGCGGGCTCCGGGGAGGGGAGCCCGGGCGAGGCGACGGCGGGCGGCGTGGCAAACGCGTCCCAGCGGCGGCAGGACAACCCCCGCACGGCGATTTCCCCGCCGCCCCCCGTAGCGGATCCGGCGGAGGCTCGGTGGCGCTGCCGTGGGAGGGTTTGGGGGGAGGGGTGGGGGTGCTGTCACCCCACTCGTGCACCGCCCCCGGGCGGCGGAGCTGTGCCGGGAGGAGCCCGGCCTGCAGCCAGCACGGGAAAGGGTTAATGTGGCTTATGGGAGCCGGCACTTCCCCATACCACGGGGGTAAGTCAGGAGCCGACCCGCCGAAGCGCAAACAAGGCGAGCAAGTTCGCCCTGACTGACGGGCAGCCGGCGGGGGGCACGGCCGGGCGGCTCGGGCTGTGGGGGAGCGCGAGGCGGCGTCCCCAGCGGGCGAGAAAGCGCGCGCGGATTCTCCCGCGGCCTGCAAGGCTGACAGGATTAAAAAGCAGAAAAAAAATGAAAATAGTTTTGTTTACAAATGCGGTGCATGTAGATTAGATGAATTTTATCTAGTCCCTCAGCAAATCAGAAACAGGCTGCCTTTTAAACTTCTCTTTTACAGCTAAAAGTAGTAAGGACCACATCACCACCCTCTGCTCGGAACTGCCACCAGTGGTTGTGAGAGATCTAGGTCTGGTGCTCATGCAAGAGCAACTCTGGTGTCCTAAAGCACAGAGGGAAAGACTGGGTTTTGCTTTTAAAATAATAGCACATTAAATCACAAAAAAAAGCAGAACATATTCTACCCTTACCGAAATCGTAACATTTAATTTTCAAAAAAGTACAGGACTTCTCTACGCTTCCCAAACTAGTAAAAACTTTGTTAATTCTCTTTTAACTTAAAATAGCAAACCCAATAAACCAATGTTTTTATTATAAAAAGTTTATTCTCCAGCTGAGCGTTTGGGTGCCANGGCCGGGCGGGCCGGTTACCGCCGCGGGGATAACCCCAAAACACGCAAGAACCCTCCGCTGGCACCGCGCGAGCGCGTCCGCCCCCCCGCCCCGCGGTCCCACGCAGCGCGCGGGAGCTGCGCCGGGCACCGGCGGCGGGCAAGGCGGGGGCGCACCGCGCATGCGCTGCATCCGACCCCGCCCCTCTCCGACCTACCGTGCCGCGAAGGGGGCGGGGAAAGCATCGGTCACGCCCCCTCCGCT
>VZSC01008723.1:48517-67708 GCA_013398225.1 Steatornis caripensis
GGGGCCGGCGGGGGCCTGCGGTCGCCCGTGCCAACGGGGCACGGCCCCCGTCTCTCCCCGCGGAGAAACCTGTGGCGGTGGCCCCATCCGCCGAGGAGGGGTGTGGGATCCTCGCGAGCCCCTCACTGCCACAGCCCCGCTTCGCGGGGTTAACCTGAATAAACTTCCACGCCACCTCTTAAGGCGCTGCTCGCGTTTCCTTTCTCCGGCACGTGCAGCAGCCGTGGCTCGGGGTTGACGTGGGTAAGCGGCGAGGGCATGCGCTTGGGGTAACCACGCACTCGATAGGGTAGAAAAGACTTTTCAGATAAACTTTAGGGTTAATTTGAGGCTTAGCTGCAAAATCGAGACTTTGAATAACACATGAATTGCAACCATTCCACCAGGATGTGGTGCCTGGGAAGTGATTTTCCTCCCTGTTCTGCTCCTGTCATCCTATGCTCATCCCCAGAACAGAAGCCCCAGATTTGCTGCTACCCCCAACAAAGAAACATGTTGTTGCATGATGCGACAAAGTCACCTGTGACAGCATGATCCCTGTATACGCACCACTGCACATTTTGGTCTCCGTAACAGACCTCAGAGATAAGAAACTGAAACTTACAGTTTACACATCACAAACTCAGTGGCAGAAAACTCTCCCCCCTTTTTGTTTTTTCTTTCAAGGTGGTCTACTCTTCTGGTAACTGCACAGCCGTTCCCCCCCTTGCAGAAATACATCAGGCTGATGGCAGCTGTGAGCTCCTCTCCTGTCATGGATAAAGGTTTCATGCTCGGTTCATTTGTTAGTCCCGGGGTGACTCGGGCCACTCACAGAGTGACCGCAGAGCTTGCTGCCTTGGAGAGATGGACAACAGGGTCTGAGCTCATCCCTTGTCCCTGTAAAGGTAGGCAGGAGGGAAAAATCAAACATATTCAATTCTTCTTGAGGAGAAGCAGCAACGATCCTCATGCGTCAATGACATCAGTGGCAACGGCATGGCAGTGGAGATTCCCGAGGGCCATCACTTTGCATTTAAACAGGAGAAAAGTGAAGATATGAGTAAATTAAGTCAATCTTGGAAGAGCTTTACTTTGGACAGCAAAGGTTCATCTCATAGTCTTCTCAGAAACAGGTCTGCCAACTCTCAGGCATGTAGTAGCCCAAACCAGCTACTTGTAAGAGGCAATAGGATGAAACCAAGATGTACAGAGGGCAACCAAGTCTCATGTGCCATGTTAACTCTTAAAATAGTGGGATGGAAGTAGGGTCTCCCCGCTGCGACAGCAGAATGCTTGCCCCTCTGCAATGAGCATTGTCTGAGGGACATCCAGGCAGTGACCCCTCTTCTTAGAGGGCCAGTTTGCTGAAGCTCCACAGGCTCGATAGTCAAGTGGAATCCTGTAAGCAATCACTTCCATGCCACTGTTTCAAAAGGCATTTCTTCATTTCTAGCAACTCCCTGGCACCTGCTCTTCGTGTGGCAGGACTTTGGGTCTTCACCATTGTTACTACACTAAGATTAATCTTCTGAGAGCCTTAATCCCCACTAAAACCAACTGGAAGAGCTACAGTTTTCCAGGGCAGGAACAGCACTAAGGAAGGTTTCCGTCATCTGAAGTTGCTGTTATCTCGACTGAATTCACCACCACGCGAGCCGGCTTTGTGCTGGAGGAACAGACGCAGATCGTGGTGCTTTGCACTGGAGGGACAGCTGCATGTATGCACGTGGAGAAACTTTGAAGAACCAAAGCGACTCTATAGGAAAGGACAAGCGAGTGACCAGATCGTGGTACCGAACGTACGTTCACAAAACTGTTGCATTTATCAGAGACCTGAAAGCCACAAATACAGCCCAGGGCACCCCAAGGGGGTCTCAGGGGGTCCCCCATCAGGGACAGATGCTCCCCCTCCCCCTGCCACTTCGCTAACGAAAACAAGATGATGGAAATAACAGATGACCCCGATGATTCTCAGTTTAAGGCATGGTCCTAGCCCATCCCTTACTATGTTGAGGATCGACGCTAACTTACTCTAGAGAGTTTGTCACCACTTGCTTGGTCTTCCAGGAGTCAGCAGAGGCTTCCTCCCCTCGGCGTGAAGGCTACAGATGAGCAGCTACCAGGCAAGCACTGGAGACGTGACTGCATGGGAGTCGAGGGTAAGGAGGAAGGCACGGAGATCAAATATCCATAGCTCTAGATCATGAAATATTTTAAAATTATCTGTTGATACTGCTCACCTTTATATCTTGCACAATATAGATCCCGTATAAACTGTATTCCTTCCCCAAACTCCTCCTAGCTTCCTGGCCTTGGCACTACCTCCAAGCAATTTGATTTCCTTTCTACGAAGAAGGAGCAACGCAGCCCTGTCACTGTGAACTTCCCATGTTTTAGGCACCAAACTCATTACCCTGCACTGCTTCGATACACTATTATCTGAATATATACACTAAAGTCCCCAACCCGACTGGATCCCGCGCAGCTAGCGTAGTCTATCGCAGAAATACGTATCTGAGCTCTGGGTAGCATTGCCATATGCAGCATAGGGAACCTTCCATATGGTTTCTGAAAAGTGGTTACAGCACACGTGCACCAGGCACTTTTCAAAGTAAAACAGATCTGTTCATTTTTATTTTCAAAATACCAAAGCAGTAAAATCATGTAATTGAGTAATCACTTGCCAAATTTCCTTTTTTAATCTAATCTATTTTGAGTTACATCAGAGCCAAAATGCAAATGAAACTGGTAAGGTTCCAAGATTTTTTTTTTTCCCTTTTAGAAAACACAATTTAAGGTACTCATAAGTAAGGAAATTTAAAAATCCATTTGTTTTGTATGCTGCAAACTCAGGAAAACAAGTTTCGGCCTGAAGTAAATTTTCATAGGTAATAGGTTAAATAGAAGTCTTATGTAAATTTTGATCTCTTCTTAACTCCAATGTTCATTTCACAAAATTTGATTTGAGAATAATGCCATTGTTTTACAAGGGGTCAGAAACTAGGCAAAAAAAAGTATCCACTCTAAAGAGGCGCACATACCGTCTTTCGGCTCCAACTACTGTATCAAAAAAGGAGAGATGCCTCAGATTGCTCATCCGCAGTCTCCATCAATCCATTTTTTTGGTGGGGGGAGGGGTTGTTGAAGCAGCATTAAAAGCCAAACTCACTCGCCAGCCTGGGCAAACTCGTCAGCGCTTGACCACGAGGCGAGACAGATCCTCGCCATCCTACCGCAGCCTCAGGACGCCACACATCTCAGTGGATTAACAAACCGATAGAGGGATAAAAGCAGCCTTCCAGAGCACCCATTGCTGGAAACCTTTGCTCTTTGGGTTGCAATTGCTCAGACAACCTTCTGCCACAGTGCTGCCGTCTGTTGAAAGAACTGGCAACTCCTCGAGTCGTGGCTGTTCTCATGGTGCTTGTCTTTTCTCCCCTCCAAACTCCTTCCTCAAACCGGGGTCTGCTCATCATCCCTCCCGGCCCCTTCTGTATGGCCGCGAAGGCACAACTGACCCTGTTCATTTTAAAATACTTTAAAGCAGTCAAACAGTTTCCTGGGAAAAACCCCTGATGCTATTGTTGAAAGAGAGCTGTAAAGGGACGGGTCAGGCCAATTCTCAGCATGCAAAATGCAGCAGAAGACACACAGAAGGGAGAGGTGGAGGCATTACAAGGCTGAGAGTTTGCAGAAGAGTGACTGACCTTGCAGCTGTCCTGCTGAAGGGGATCTTGCCCCTCTTCATCATGCCTTTCCTACCCATCCCCAGCACTGCCACTGGTACTCATCAAATCCTGATAACCTGGTTCGGTGAGCTAAAACCACTGAGAATTACTCTGTTTTTTCTTCTTCTGCTGCTACTAAAGACTGAGCCTTCCACCAGTTTCACTCCTCAACTCCCACCTCACTTAAACGGCTACGTGACAGCCAGTGTCACTACAAGAGAAGCGAGGCCAGTGCGCAGCCAGGGGAACAGGGGCACTCTTTTTTTGGCAGCTAACAGCCCAAATTAGCTGCGATGTCAAACCACACCCTCAGGTCTCTGGTGGCTGGGGAGACTAAAGACACAGTAGAGAGGGCAATGGAGAGACAGGAAAAGCGTGAAATCAAAACAGACCAAGGATAAAGGGAATACGCATACTAGATGCAAAGTAGGGGCTGGACTGCGAGTGTTGATCGTGGGAACAGATGGAGAGATAGAGAGAGAAATGACACCCATTACACCGAAAATCATATGTGGGGGGTGGGGGGAGCGGAGAGAGGAGGGGTGGGACAGAACGTGGTGGGAGAGATGGAATTTGCAGGACAGGAAAAAGCTTTACAGAAAATAATGGTTTAAGGAAGACTGGAATCAGAACTTACTGTTCACTGGGAAGTCACAGTCTAGTTGGATCAGTGCAGTTAGAAAGGGACGATCCCTTGAAAAACAGCTCAAGACTTTCTCTTTTAACGTTTGACACTTGCAAAGTCCACCTGCCCTTTGTACACTGCGTATTCGCACACAGAGTTAAAACGCACAGCGTTAACACCAGCTTTGGCCAGCCCAATAAACGTTTATTGTATGCTCTAAAAAGTATGGACCAGAGGCAAAACATTGTGCAGAACAAACTTAGAGCCAAATCAAATCAAATCTTCTTCCAGTTCTGCAGAGGATCGAGATGCAAACAAAAAGACTCTGATACCTTCCGTGGCTCTCCACTGGCACAGCAACCAGAAAGGAATATTCATTAGATCCGACTATAAACGTTTGTCTTGTGTGGGAGGTCTTAGTATAGTAATATGTATTAGAAACTTGATATTTTTCCAATCAAGCCTTTCCACTTCTATTTACATATATTTAATTGTAAATATTCATTTTCCTACCTGAAGCACTTTAAATAAATGAACAGTAAACACATTCTGCTCAGAAGGGGAGAGAACAGCTTAGGGGACTTGCGTTCCAGCCTCCACACCGCTGGTTGGGAGCAACGCAAGACGACCCCTCCTTGCAGCTCGTGGGGGTCGTGCAGACCGAGTTGGTGATCTCACCTTCATTTCTCCCAAACTGGCCTCCTCCCCCCCCAATAAATTCTAATTGAGGCAGACTGGCACCTGTGCCAGTGGAAAAGGCAAGAAGATGCCCTCTCACACATGGAAATGGATTTCTTCAGAGCACAACCAAATCCAGTTTTGAGTCGTGCCAACACACACCTCTCTTTTCCGCGCACCGAAAGGCAAGGGCAATAGAACAGGGATACTCTGTAACTGCAACTGTATTTAAAGCAGAACCTCGTAATGCACAGAAACTCAGGAGCAAAGTGCTGTCAACCGAGCCGTGCTGTTCAGCACAGCCAGCAGCGGCAGCGCTGCCTTTGGGGGGAACCAGCCCCTTGCAGCAGCGAGGCGCAGGGAGCTACCTGACAGCTCCCTGGTTGGGCAGCAACTTTCAGCAGGCGCAAACCCATACCGCTTACACGCTGGGGCTACGGGCATAGTGAAGGGAATGCTCTTGTCCACTGCTGTCACCTAACGCATGGCTGACATAGGGTGCATCGTGAGTTCCTCAGGGGTACGCAAGAGGCCCAGACTGTGACGGAAAGCACATTTTAGAAAAAAGAGAAAGAAAAAGTTTTCCAGTCAGGATGCACTGATCAAAGACAACTGAAAGAAGGCTGGGAGCCATTCTTTCAAGACGAGACTATGAAACCAAACTGATAAAATGGGTAACTGTGTGAGTAAGCACGAAAAAAAACCCAAGGTCTTATCAGCTGGTCCCACAGAAGATACAAGTTAGGATGGAGAGAGAGGCTTTCACATGCTCAAACTGCTCTTCGGGCATGATCCAGAGGCAGCAAGCTTCAAGCTAGCATACAGGTAAGTTTGAAGCTTTGTAAATTAGTCATACTTGAAGACTCCCCCCAAAGATATCCTGTACCAAATTAACTGACGTCTTGAACGTTATTGCAGTCATGCTGACCTACTGCTACAGTATGCATTAATGATTTAATAACATAAAATTGGTGTTGGTTATGAAAGAATGCTAACAGACCTGGGCGGAAAAGCATGTCCGCTGTACCGCTTACCACGAGAAAGCGATACTTAATTGCTACGGTTACATTAATAACAAAATTAAAATTTTATTTTCAAATCGTTAGTTTCTATGCCAAACTAAGACAGGATAAGGTTACCTGTTGACTTATGGGGCAATCTGGAGAAGGTTAAGAGACAACATCTTGTGCTTCATATTTACACTCAGATTAACCATGAATTCATTTTATGAATTGTTGTAGGGTATATTTATAAGGTGAAATTAAGATACCATTTACCTTAACACTGACAGATTGAAGTCACAATAAGTACAGGAAGTTAAGAAAATACTTCTGGAGCATAAAACAGAGTGCCTCTTCTGAAAGTCACATACAGCTTTTTCTGCATAGATTAAAACTTTTATCATGACGGATCACAAACTGAGAAGTAGTTCTTGTGTCTATCACAAAATTCTGTTTTATGCATGAATTTCATGTCTTACACATGAGGACTGATACAACTCTCTACTGCATTATTGGAGACTTATCAAAAACAGGATGCTTTTTTCTCGAGAAGATGAAAAGTACAGAGATAAGCAGGGAAATAAAGACTGAAGTTTTAACCAATAATATTTTTGTGCGGTTATCAGAGGAATGTAATAATTAATCTTTTAATCATTCTGAAGATTGTGTGAAATCATAATATCTCATCTTTTCCAGCCTCAACCTGCCATTCTTGATCTGAATTACAAACAATAAGAAAGGAGATGATTTAATGAACAACTTTGTCATGTTGCCATTTTGCCTTAGTCAAAGGCAAATGTCTAGTTTTGCCTCTAAACCAAAATGGAATAGACTTATATGTTTCAACTATGCTCGCAACTGAGGCAAATGTAAATTGAAAAGATAGGGCTATTTTAAAGCTAGCACCCCGGTGTCTTCACATTTTCATAGAGACATAATTAAATACGTGCTGTTAAGAAGAAACAAACATTCATTTACTAGACAATAAAATCCATGTTGTGAAGAAACACACATGTATGAAAGGAAGTCTAAAATTTGACAAATACTGAACTAAAGATTTCAGTCACAATGGCAATAGGTATGTTCTTATTATGAAGGAAAAAAACCCGTCAGCATGATTTAATAATACTCAATAAATAGGCACTTCAATAAAGTATATATTTACACTGGCTTTCTGAATGCTAGGGCATCACAAAGTAGTATGGCTTTATTACAATGGATGGAAGATGGCAACTACTTAGAACCCAGTGCCAACATGGATTATAACAAATCCAGTGAGTATTTTGTTTTTCAATTATTCATAGAAAATTTAATCCTGATTAAGTATCCTTGGGCAGGAATTCATGGGTAGTTGATGACTGAAACCAACATTTATTTGAAATGCTTCTGTTAATTTAATCTGTGTATATGGCTTAATTATGATTGAATCCTCAATGTAACAGAAATGAATTATATCAGGATTAAAATTCTAGTACCAGATCACCCATTCCATTTTCCTTGCCTTTTTTTTTTCCCTTTAAAAGATGCGAGCCTGCTGTTTTAATTACCTTTATGTTGCTATGTCTTCTAAGCCTCAAATACTGTTAAGACCTTCATTACTGGATGGAATTTTTAGGTACATTTATTTCAAAAAAAGGCAGATATAAACCCTATTTTCATTCCCATTAAAATTTTAACCAGGATGAACATTAGTTGCAAAAAGGCTTTTTTTTTTTTTTTTACACACCAATAATAAAGAAAAGTTTCTTGCAGTCAGTTGTGAACATTTTACATGTGTTTCCCAGAGGACTCTCCCTCTTTTGTTTCCCCTTCTTTAATACTTGTACATAAAATGCTTTTTCTCTAAAGCATGAAAATAAAAGAACTTGTACTCATCGTTACGCATCACACCAATTTCACAACTGGCCTATTTCAGACTTGTTTGAGCTTGTAGATGTTTTAAGAACTGCATTTTTTAAGACTTTCAAACCTAGTATTGATATGAAGTAAGGACATTTTTTGTGGCTGTGAACAGGAGAGAAAAGATTCATTGCACTTTTCTGTGATACAGCTCAGCACCATGTGCTACGCATAAACAATATTTATAAAATAATTCAAATTATGGATTTTTCCACCGCACAATACTTTTTAAGAGATTAATCTCAGGACCTTGTCAGACCAAAGGTCTGTGAAGTGCTCTGATAGTATCACTCATTTTCCAGTGAAATCAAAGTATCACACACCTGTGATGAAAATACCTGTATACTTAGGTCATTATTGCACATTTATTACATAATGTATTCTTCCTAAACATCTCAGAAGTGATGTCGATTTTTATGTCCAGAGGATACTGTTAGTGGCAATGTCACTGATGACAGTGAAGATACTTCCCAATATAGACTATGAGACAGAAAAAGTCTGTAGAGGATAACCATGGAGATGCACTGACAGAGGATAACACCTATGGTAATAATCTAGAGACAAAAAAGAGAGAAAAGGAAAAATAAGTGAAAAAAAAATCCAACACTGAACAACCCCAAATAAATTTCTATCAGCATACTGTGTAAGTGCTTGAGGTTTAACTTTAAACCTTTTAATACTGCTGCAGTTACAAAAGATTTGAATACGAATCTCAAGTCCAGGATTCAGACTCTCACACCTGGGTGTTTTTAAATCAGTACATAGCCCTGGGCAAGTCACATAACCCTTCTGGCGGTCTCTGTTCTGGGGAATTTCAGACTTGCAATTCACCACCCATGCAGTTTCACAAGCGGAGGTGATGTTTTGATATTCTATTCTTACAACAAACAGAGTGGGGAAAAAAAAAAGCCTGAAAATGCTTTGCACTAGCACAATCATGGAGCTGTGAGGATTGTGATTTATCAGTCTCACTTTACCAGATCTCTTTTCAGTACAAGTCTCTTCACCTGTAAAAGATGTGTATAGCAGTATTTATCAAACGCATAAAGGCAACTACTGTTTCCGAGACAGCAAAAGTCTAAGTTAACATACCAGAGAGTATTTTAAAATAGATGTTTTTTCTTAAACAAATATGGTATTTATTGATCATGCATTTCTTTAATATATTGAAGTGCATTTAAAGAAGGAAACACATCTAAATTAACATAATGTAGGAACTGCAGTAAACTTGCCCAAATGCAAGAGCAGAGCAACTGTGATCTCCCTTCAGTAAGCTAAAAATCTCAAAATATTGCAAAAACTTCCTTTACTGATCCCATTGCTAGAGATTGTCTCCCTGCCCTGATGATGTTTTCATCAAGCAACAACAAAGTCTCATCATGAGTAGCTCTAGAGGAGTCTTTTTTCTCTCTAGATTTCTTTTTTAATCAAATGTGGTATTTCAATTACTATATATTTTTAGTGGAACTCTTTTTTTTCCCCCCCTTACACATTCTCTACACAGATAAAAGCTCAGTTTCCAAAAACTCACAGATAGTTATAACCATAAAGAAAAGAAGCAAACTCTACCCTGGAATGAGGTAGTCAGTCACCTGAGAATAGTAGTGCACTTATCTGAACACGGCAGGCTCTACACACTTACTCTCTAGTTCCCAGTATGTTTAAGCAACCAAGAAACCCAGTGAGTCCACCTTTGTTTTTAGTTGTTTAGAGCTTACAAATCAAACTACATATTTGGAGAGATTTCTTAATCTAAAGAATACAGTTCAGCTACAGGTTCCCTGACCTATTTAGCCACATAAAGCTTTTAAAGGATGAGACTAAAAAGCAAACAACAAAAAAAAATCCACTGATTTATCTTTCTACTAGCTTTGTTAAAAGAATCCCCAAAGTGTTTTTAATTAAAAAACAAACAAGCAAACAATAAAACAAAACACCCCCTCCACATTTTCCTTTGACTTAACAGTTCCCTCCCCCACCGCTTTTTACCTAGGAATGATTACCCTCAGATGATTCAAACCCTGTTATGCCTTTGTAAAATATGACTCACATTAGCATCAATGAGAGCTGTGTGACTAAGACTTTTCAAGTTGCTTTGGGGTCATAACATTAACAGCCTAAGAGCATGAGTTTGCTAACAAACACTGAACATGAAGAACAACTACTATTCAAATTCCATCTCTTTTATCTTGCCTGTACATACCTTTTCTCTTTGATATTCTCTGAATATTACAGAAATGGTTGCAAGACATGGGTGGCACAAAAACCAGAGAATGCAGGCCTGAAAGAGAAGATGAGTACAAGTTATAAAATGACTACATGCCTGTTTAGAAGAAAGAGTTGACAGTTAGAGGAACTACATTTACATTTCTGTCTATTTTATGAACCCATTGTTTAATTTTCAGTCAACAGAGCGAAAACCACACAATGAAAGGTGGGATTTGTGTTTAAAAAAGCTCTATGCTCCTTGTCAAATTAAAATGACTACCCAGAGTATGATGACAGGGTGCAATTTAATCAAATCAGACACTTAAACATTAGCTTTCTGATGGAGGAAAAGAGTTTAGTGCTTCAGTCAACTGCATGCCACAATTATTTTACAGCAGAAGGGATTAGTTTCCCTGATGTAACCCATACTTTGGCAAAAGTGATATAGAACTCCCTTTTCAGCGTGCTTCTCTCCACTGTGATGATCTGGTAAAGACCAGCAGCCAGTGACAAAGCTAGGCAAACTCTGAGGCCAATAAGCAGTCCACTTGCTAAGCCATGGTGTGAATGGTAGCTGTGGTGATTCGTATCTTCAAACTGCTCCCAAATTAATAGAAAGCTCTGGAAAGGAACAACAACAGTAAAGTACATTTAGAATAAACAAGGTTATGCTAAACCTCAATTAATCTTCCCATCACAGATGAAGTTATTCACACAACTGGTCATGCTTCGCTCTGCTGGGCAGAGATCGCCACGTTACACAAAAGAACCCTAGCCTGAGCTGCTTTTAGGCACTACCTATTACTCCAAGTGCAACTGGCAGAAACAGTCTCACTTCTTGCATTCCATAACTTTCAGAAAGTTTGAAAAGTTAAAAGTTTCCTCTAATTTGGAAGAAAAGTGGCACCTTAGCATAAGATCCAAAATAATCACCTAGTTAAATGGTCGGCCTACTCAGCAGAAAGCCCACTGAAATGATTCCACAGACCTACAGGGAGGTGTCTCCTTCTACTTGGGATCCACAACCTGTAAAGCTGGTTTCAAAGGCAGGCGACTATGCCTTTTCTTTCAAAATCCTAACAGGATTCACTGTTCTTTTTAAAGATGGGGAAGTAAGAGGGTGGTGCTGCTGCCCCTTTTATACAATAGCCTAAAGGCTCAAGCACTCACCCAGGTTGAACTTGGATCTCCCACAATTCCTTTCTTTGCCTAAAGGATATCCAGCTTGCATCTCCCACCTCCTTGGAGAGTGCCCCAACTTCCAGGCTATAAGCTGTTCTTGGGTGGGCCACTCTCCACCCCTTCTGTTGAAGCCGTGCCATTGTGGAGAAAAGAATTCAACATCAGCTAGGTCAGAAACTGTGAGCGATCCTGACTCTGCAAGCAACCAGCTCGGAAACCTCCCAGGGTCTAGGAAAAGGAATGTCATGGGTTCCAAATGCCGTTCTAACATCTGGACAAATGCTCTAGCCAACAGATAACTACATGAAAGACAGTAATCCTCCTTAACTCTCAGTACTGTACCCATTTGCTGCAGAATCTGATTTTGTAGGAGCATTGTGAGAAAGAATATTGACAGATTCTCTAATGAAAAACAGACTAAGAAGTGCCCAGTTTCTGAATCTTAGTTGGCTAGAAGGCAGGTGTCTACTTGTTGCATAAAAATCGGGTCTTGCTGAAGAATGCCTTTTTAAGACTTTGGGAATGTTAACGTTATAAATTAGTACACCAATAAAGTTTAGACTCTCCCAGCATCATGTAGCAGCTGAATGGCATTTTAAGACTTGAAGAGACACTGGAATCCAGTTCACCTACTGCACACATCTAACTTGCACTTAGGTTTCAGGTGTCTAATAAAGCAGGCTTTCTGAAGAAAGGTAGGCAAATTTGATTTATATGAGTGAGGTAGCTCTGAAGGCCTTCAGAAGCAGACTCTGTATGCCTCAATTTAGAAATCTGAATTAGTCAGATTCCTTTCTGAACACATTCAAAGGCTTTCTCACTACATTAACTACATAAAGACAAAAAGGTTACTGAAATTAAGGAGTTGTTTTAAAATGTGTAATCCACCTGTGCCTTCCAAAGTGGGTGTCCTTGAGTCTCATCAGTCGAGACAGGGTAATTTTCGCTTAGAATATCCTCAGAGAGTACTCTCTTGCTTTTACCCTCCCTTACCTAGGCCATGACACAGCAAACATGACTGCTGTCACTTCAGTCACTCCTCAACTACCTTGATGGGAAATGGAACAATGGGAGAGGGACAGATGTGAAGCATGCATGTCTTAAACGTCACCGAATAGTAGTAAACAATCTGATCATCATGCTTCAAATGTTCCTACCGTAACACTCCATTTCTGGGTAACCCCAAGCAAATGTCTTCAAATGATCAAATTAGCTGACTGAGATTTCTGTCAAGGGGCACGACTGAAATAAGACAGGATTTCGTAAAGTTGTGTCTACAGCACTAGTTTTGTCATGAAATTGATGAATTCCTATCACTGAAATTATTTCAAACCAGGTAGAACACCCCCAGGCAAAAACCAAGGGTTCTACCAGTTACAAAATCAGAGCATTTTCCTTTTTGACATTTACACTTGGGAATAGCCAAAGTATTTAACTTACCTGGACCAGACATACACTGAGAAAAGTTTAAAAACCCTCCACCTATGTATAGAATCTTCCTGACGAATGCATGCATCTGGGGGAAAGAAATACAGGCTGATGGAGATGGAACTGATACTGCTTTAAGAAGAAACTTCAGGTAGATCCCATAGGTAACTTATCCTTAAATAACAGAGCTCACGAGGGTTTGAATTTTCCTTAACCTACACCAATAGTAACAGCAATGAAGGAAGCCACTTTCATGAAAAGATGACAAAGAGTTGGAATCATGAGAACAAAGTTCAAATCCTCATGAGAAAATAGTGTCTGACAGCAGGGTATGCTCTGGACTAGCCCTTTCAAGAGTGTAAACAACACAGGAATCAGTTGATGAAAGACTGTGTGTGGTGACAGCAATGTAAGATCACAGAAGTCCAGCTTCCTTCAATTTCATTAGATTATTCCAAAATAAGCAGAAGGCAGCGGCATTAGAGGCAGCGATGGAACCGTCAGTGCAACACACTGGAAACTCAACAAGGTACATGTCATTGCTCTTACTATGAGCTGGGACTGTTCTCACCAGAAAAAAGCAGGATCCCTTAAAAGAGAAATTACTTCGATGGGAGTCTTTCTAGGTTACAATGGATTAGGCAATCTGTTCTCAATGAAGAAAGAGTTTTCATAGACAAGCATCACCTTGAAGTCAAAATCTCTTTGGCTGACTATGCCTAAGAAATCACAGAATCACAGAATGGTAGGGGTTGGAAGGGACCTCTCGAGATCATCTAGTCCAACCCCCCTGCTAAAGCAGGTGTGCCTAGAGCAGGTTGCACAGGAACGTGTCCAGGTGAGTTCTGAGTATCTCCAGACAAGGAGACTCCACAGCTTCCCTGGGCAGCCTATGCCAGTGCTCTGTCACCCTCACAGTAAAGAAGTTTCTCCTCATGTTCAGATGGAACTGGCTGTGTTCCAGTTTGTGCCCGTTGCCCCTTGTCCTGTCACTGGGCACCACTGAAGAGTCTGGCCCCATCCTCTGGACACCCACCCTTTAGTTATTGATAAGCATTGATCAGATCCCCTCTCAGTCTTCTCTTCTCCAGGCTAAACAGACCCAGGTCTCTCAGCCTTTCCTCATAAGAGAGATGCTCTCTCCACAGAGCTGCTCTCCAGCAGGTCAGCCCCCAACCTGTACTGGTGCATGGGGTTGTTCCTCCTCAGGTGCAGGACCCTATGCTTGCCTTATTGAACTTCATCAGCTTCCTGAAATGAAGACAAATAAGCCTTGAAGTCCCTTAACTTGACTGCAGAAAGCATACATCAGCTTACTTAGCTGCAAGATCGGGAACAAGCTGAAAAAAACACCCAGACACCAACCTGGTAAAGTGGATACCAGAGACATTTTTTTGTTGGCAGTGAGCAGAACTATGTTTGATCTCCAAGAAGAAATCAGGGGGGAAATCCAAAGTTTTATCCAGAAGAACAACTCTGCTTAGGCTTTGGACAAAAGAACTGGATTAGCTGACTTGCAGTAGCTATGCCCAACATTAAAGTCACAACACCTTCTTCACAAAGGAGAATGACCATCTGCTTGTTTACGAAACACACAATTCAAAATGTCTGACTTCACCTGCACGTACTTCTGACCTGCCTTGGTTCACAGTGGACATACCCACTGTCCAGGAATGGTCTTTCTCTTCAAATGCTAGAAGAACCTTTGCCACAGACATCATCTTGATGCTCCAGATATACAAGCTGAACCTCCAGATCCATACAATGAAGAACCAGACACTCTTCTTTTTGGTCATGAGGAAACAACTACAGTAGAACCCCTCCTCCCCTTCGCTATGCCAACACTGACTTTACAGCAAGCCAAAATAACACAAAAATCTCCAGTAAACACAAGTTCTCATGGGACAAATGATGTCCGAGAGGCAAGGGGAAGGGGGAAGCAAAAGGGAAATTAAAAGTAGCAACAAGGCAAAGTGGACTAACTAGCTGCTTCTAACCATATCTAGTACTTGGGTATCTGATGTCATGCAATGCTAGTACAGTAAAAAATGGTTTAGATGAAAGGTCAGAGGCAGAGCTTATTCTGAGCACACCTTTAGGGTGCACCTAAGAAGCCCTGTGAAGCATGATATCTAATGCAGTAAGATTCTATGTCATTTTGGTCAGGTTCAAAGAGATCAGCTATCTATCTAGAATCATTGCTTCCACTCCGATTAGCCCTGAAAGCTGAAACTGCTCAGGTCTATGTGATGGGAAAGGGCTCCCATCAATAAAGTTTTGAGCAAGGTTTGTGTCTCAGCAGCAGAGTGTGGAATCTTTAATTAATACAGAGCAGCCTGGGAATCTTTTGTTCTGAGGCTAAAATCAAGAACAAGTTAAGGCAAAGGGAGAAGCTGAATGGCAGACATGTCCCTCCTTTGAGATGCTACCTCTTTGCAGCCACAGAGACCACAAGAGATTTGCTGACTAGGATGCTATGTCCACCCTACACTGATGGTAACCTGTAAACAGCGTAGAAAATTGCTGGTGTTTCTGAAAGAACAAAAAAAAGAATCCATAGCATCAAAACACAGCATCAGAGAAGAAAAAAAACCCTGAAGATTTGCTAAGTAATTTCAACCAGTAGCAGGCAAACAGGGTCAGATAGTTTGCTAGTCAAAACTGCAGTTCAGTTGAAGAGTAACATGTTTTCCCAGGCTGTCCACTTGTTTGACTTCCCTGAAGACGAGATGAGGACAGGTAGTGTAGAACATCAATAAAACTAACACAGTTCAATCTCTATCTGTTGCGTTATGGTAATGCATGCGGTTTCCAGCACCCTCCATAGTCAAGTCCTCAGAACATTTCTGATTATCCATTCGAGTCCATCAAACCTCTGGCATGGGAGGAAGCTGGCTCTCCCATAAGAATCTCTGGGAAAGAGCAGGACAGAAAGGAAGTTATTTTAGGTTTTTAATCACAAAAGTGCTAATTGATTACCCTGTTAAAGCAGGTCCAATATTCACGTCAATCTAGATGGATCAGTGAACAACAGACTAATCCAAAGAATGAAGACTTGAGCTCACCACCTTTGATAGAGGTGACACAGTCTGGATCCTGCTCCCCTGAGCTCAACAGCCACATTCTGTATTAAGGAGAAGAAATTTGGCAGAAGGCATATTTTGCAGGTACTGAACCATGAAATGGAAAACATCCTCTCCAGAAGGGACAAGAATACTCTTGGTGTCAGGGAACTTTTGCTGGAGACAGCAGACACTGGGATGAGGGTGCGAAACCACCCAGGAAATGACATACTCCGATATCCATATTCTGTTCCTACAAGACTCCTACCAAACCTGACATTCCCAACAGCACCAGGACAAGAGATGTGGTAGAGCTGTGCCTCTGTGGTGAAAAGTAAGATAGCCAACTTTGTGCCAATGCTCCAGTGGTGCTCAGAGCCAACACAAATGTTTACTGGAGCAGTACCGGGGGAAGCAGCATGTATGTATACCTGCCCCAATTTTTACCACAAGTAACAACTGAAAAAAGATCAAGGTGATGATACTGAGTGTCCTTTCTATGTATAGTAAAAAGGAAACAACAAAAAACTTTCCAGTCTCAAGTGACAGAGTACTAACACACCCATATGTATGTACAAGTGGAGAGGCATGAATAAAATTACTTTAGAAGTCTTCTTTACTACCAGCATGTAAAATTTCTGGTGCTAGATGGGTGTCAAAGTAAGGTGGAATGAACCTATCTTTAAATTTCAACAGTCCCATTGACTTTGGTTTATATCTTAATTAGCAAGAAATGTCAGCTCTCAGCTACTCTTAATGTTTTAGCAGTCCACTTATGTAGTTTGGAAGCAGCACTAATTACAGATACTACTCAAACAGCACAAAATCTTCAGTATAATCTTGTCCTCAGTACTGTCTCCAGTTTCTCCCTGCTCTTCTCTTTCTCAATGGCTTTCAGATTCTCTTTATGCTGCGATTTAAAAAAATTTGTTTACAAAAGGCACCACCAGGGTTAGATGATCTCCATTACAATTTACTTTTAAGTTACTGGTTTACTTGACTTTCTAATTTATACTAATGGAAAATATTTGAATGAAATTACGTGTCAGACCTTTTGTATATTTGCAAGACCAATCCTGCACATGAACATTTCAAGAATTCCCTTATATTGATTTGAAAGACCATTAGACATCCTATTTGAGTGGTTCTAAGAGGAGGACACTGAGGATTTAATTTTTTTTGGTGACAGAAAGAATTTCCTCACAACAGCTTTTCTTGTCTTTCCACTCACACTGCTTGTTGTTACCCTCGACAATGCAGTTCACAACCCCTTACTTGTACTGACTGCAACTATTTATAGGACCACATTATAAATAAGATCAGTAAAATGACTGTGCTGAAATTGCTCTCTTTTTTTTCTTTGTTTTTTGCAATCTAGATCATTCCACTGATCAGGTTTACAGTATAATGCAATGAACAATTGGCACAACCAGGAGTTTGGAAAACTGTGAGAACTTCTTTAGTGGTTTTACTGCTGAACAAAAACATACTGTGCAGCTACACCTTAAATTGTTAAAGTAAAGAGAAGGTGTTGCTACCTATTAGACATACTGGGTGCACATTATGCTGTGGGTTTTTTTTCCAGTCTTGATACTCCCTCCCTCATAAAACATTGAAATTAGTTGGTTCACGGTTCTGTCATACTTAATAGCAGCTGTATATTTCAGTACAAGAATGAATATAAAACACAAACCTGTGTAACAACAACTACTGCAGCAATGCCAGTAGATGTTGGAGTGGAATCCCACTGAAGAGGTCTGCCATGAGATTTCTTCATTCTGCCTATCGTCCAACCCATACACAGACTCAACAATAAATACAGCATTTGTATCTGTGAGACTATGTCACACACTATTGAAAACAAAAGAAAAATAAGTCACAACAAAAATAAAGTTTTTTCTAAAGCAAAGAGAAATGTTCTATATACCCACAAATGAAGGACAGACATTTTCATCTCTCTACTGCCTTTAGTGCTAATTTTGATGACAGTTTGATTAGTTGAGGTTGCTTTGCCACAAAATGTGCATATTTTGACTAGTTTCCAATGACCAAATAGATCACTATCAGCCTTCCTCTAGTTATGCTGCAGCTCTGCAACAACATGGGCACAGCGCCACATCCTTCCAAATCCCACTCTTATGTCAAAGAAGTCTGGGCTCAGGAGTCCATCTGCATAAATAGACTTGTAAATGCTAAAGAACTAAAATCATATGTATGTTAATCACACGGCAAATATGAAACACAATGAAATGAACTCCTTTCTTTGCTCTGAAAAAATTTCGTTTAAAAATCAGATAGTTGCATTGTACTTTAAATTAATTGCACTTTGTCTTAAGGATGCAGTAGCTTGCAACAGAAAGCACAAAGATTTAGGACAAATTCCACTCTCAGATACTTAAAGGGGAAAATATAATGAATAACCCTAACACAAACTTCATGTGGAGCAACGACGTGCCTGCATTTCATTTTATTAAATGCAAACTACCTTTGCCTCATTTTGCTATGTCCATTTTTTTTCCTCTGTTTGGGAACAATTAACACATACTCCATAAAGTTAGATTCTTAATCAGTGTCTCAAACTTGTGTTTGAAGCCGTATCTGAATAAAGAAAACTTCAAGCTAGAATATATTAAAGCCTTTACTTGTCAGCCTTGCTGAAGCACTACTGACAGTAGAAAGAACTGGAGATTTCTTTCTGGGTGATTGTCAGCTTTAGACCTTGTAAGTTTTTGACTGAAACTTATTGAACAATTTTTAAGTTGATGTCTGGACTTGTGAGTAAACTGGCTCATTGTACTGACATAGCAGATATGTAGAAGAAAAAATTATTCTTATATTACGTAAATTGCAAATTTGGTTCAGAAACTACAGATTGGGCACTACACATAACAACGCTTTCTTTTTCACTATTTCAGTTCTGTTAAGTTTGTTCCTTATTTGTAATTTTCACTTACACTATCAAGCACAAAACAATGTTTCCATGTCACAAAAGCAAACTTCTGTTTTTATAAAACTGGACTGTATTATAGAAGATAAACATACTTCC
This sequence comes from Steatornis caripensis, assembly GCA_013398225.1. Taxonomy (NCBI): domain Eukaryota; kingdom Metazoa; phylum Chordata; class Aves; order Caprimulgiformes; family Steatornithidae; genus Steatornis; species Steatornis caripensis. The sequence goes on from VZSC01008723.1 coordinate 67,357, forward strand.
ACATTTACTAAAAATATGGGCACAGAAAATGCTGCCACTGCACAGACATTAATATGCACACAAGGGAAGCGTATCAAATGAAGATCAGCTACAACATGTCCCTGACACTCAGCAATACAAGCAAAACATGGATATAAACCAGACTCCAACATGTTATTCCTGGGATATATTTGGCATTCTCACAGTTTATATGCTTAAATGCTTCTTAACATACTCACACACCTTTGCTGTTTAAGAAATGTCAAGAGCTTTTAGTAAATACAAACTTGCTTGTTCTTTAATAAAATTAACTGGCACTGATTTTGAGCAAAATGATCTTGGAATTATTTTACAATGCTAGCCATGGAGCTTA
>VZSC01008723.1:67839-81058 GCA_013398225.1 Steatornis caripensis
GCCATGGAGACATAGTACTTGTTAGAAAAAATTGTTATGTGAATTCAAGGCATGCCTAACCAGTGACACAAATCCAAGCAAGAGAAATATCTGAACAAATCTGGATGTTCTAGAGAGCATTTTATTTTCTGTCACTCCTTAAGATAACTTGACCTGTAAGTTATAGCCAGACATCATCTCTCAGTCACATTTTGGATATAGATACTGCTCTGCTTCAGTGTGGCAACAATTCAAGTGGATCCCCAGACAAAATGGTGTAAGACAAAAATTCTGTACCAGCTTTAATCTTTGACATGTCATACACCTTGCCAGAAAGCAAGAACGTTGAGAGAAATTTCTAAAATTTCAATAATCCCATGATATTCAGGGTCAGTGTGAAGTCACATGCTACTGAGCTGATATCACGTTTGTCTGATTTCATCACAATTCATCTTTTTTGACTGTTCAACAGGCAGAATAATATTGACTTTTCACATTTCAATCTTATCAGAAGTCAAAAGATCACTACTTGTGATGCTTCTGAGTACCAGCATTATTTGTGTGATTTATGCAATTAACTTAGGTGACAAATCAGACTGAGGGTCAGGTTTTTATACATGGTAAAGACTAAATGATGGTAGGAAAAGAATAATTGCTTGGGATAGTAACTGAATAGGTTTCTAGAAAGAAATTCTGGCCCCACTGAAGCCAACAGAAATTTTACCATTTACTTTTAACTCTTATTTCTGTTCTGATATAGGTAAAATGGTAGCACCTTCCATCTTCAAACTATACTACTTGCCATCAGCCATTCTTCAGAATTGTAACTGACACTGAAGCTTTCCATTTTACTATTACTTCTGCTCTTTTACTGTTTGGAGAACCATGAATCTTAGAAACAGTAGGGAAGGAAAACTCTTGATTCAAAAAATACAAATTTATTCTCAGTAACCTTTGCTTTAAGCAAATAAAAGTAGGCTCTTCACTATAACACATACACAGAAAACCTAACACGCAGCTCTGAAGTTCTGGTTGAGTAGCTAACACTGGGTTTCTTACTGTGGAGGAGTTATGACTACCTCCATATTCTCTATATAATTTCATATCATTTCAGGAGACAAGAGGCAAAGTTTAATAATACAGTTGTTGGAGAGGCTGCAAGGAACTGCTAACTCAAATGGTTAAAACAAGATAGAGGCAATTACTGTGGTGCCAAGTGCCATCAAGAGGCTGTTTATTCCAACTGCAAGCTTCTAAATGAACTCTAGGAAGGAAATATTTTTCTATATAGGCTGTTACTCTCCAACGCTATCTCACTACCACAGAATTACTTTCTTGGGGTGCTTCAAGCCAATCAAAAGGCAATGTATTTGCTTAGAAAGAATCCCACAACGCTTCAGATGTGAACTACAGAAAAAAATCCCAACATTTGTTAAATGTTAAAACAATGTTTAACCCTGAAGAATCTAGCAGGAGTAAATTAGTGCATTTTGAGAAGGAATGTTATAGGGATTCAGTTCCAGTGAGAACTCAAGAGTATCTATAGAGTGGAGAAAAATGCTTTGTTAACATCAAATCTTTGCATAAGCATTATTTGCACCACTCTAATTATATCACTGGTGCTGTGAAACACTTACTTTATCATTATAATCAATATTAAATTTGCTATGACACTCCATAAAATGTGATTAAATTTCCTAAAAATCTTCCCCACTTTAGATCATGCAAACTCTGCAAAATGCTTCAACTTATTAAAACATTCACTCGTGTGACAGGAGTGTTTTTAAGACAGAATCTTCAGACCAGAAAATCCTCTAAAAAATCCGAAACAGTATCACAATTGTATACCTCTAAATACAGTTACTGTAAACATCCAAAAGAAAACCTGTTTTTCGGTAGAGCAACTTTTATTATTTTATATTAAAAAAAATCTAGTGGTACGGTCCAAGATCATAATACAACAACATTCGCTAATGTGTTATACAGATTAATGGATAGGAGAATGTGAGAAATGGCAAACAAGCATACTCACATTCTGCCAGACTTCCCATAAAAGGTGCTCCTATTCCATCTCTTGAATAACTGATAAAAGAATAAAATATGTTTTCAAGTGAGTGAGTCTTAAATGCGTGTTCTCTCTTAAAAGTACATTTAGGCAATGACATAGTTCTAAAAAGTCAGTCCTGTGTTTTGTCACAATCATCACAGGGAAGATCATGTACTGACCTTTACCACACAACGTTCAAGCCTTAAGACTGAAAGCAAAAGTAAGCAAAGATACCTTGAGAAATGGAGGTAGTTGGCAAAAGCTGAACCAGCCTGCAACAGTAATGCAATTGTCAACACCTTTAATACAGTATGCATAGGTCCATGCTTCTTAATTGTTTGCCATAGGGACTGTGCATATATGCAAGCAGTTACGAAGTATGCTAGGACAAGCAGGAAAAAGAATTCATGTAATCCTGTGAAAAAAGAAATACAGCTTAGTTTTTATAAAAAGACATTGCTACTAGCAGTAAATAACTAAAAAAAAAAAAATTATGTTTTTTATATAATCTCTGGGGAATATTTAATAACGGTCACCCAAAAGTGGTGGTACAGATAAAATGCGTAAATCCCAGCCTACTTTATGCAAGCAAGTCACTGAGTTTTTTCAGTGAGATGATTATTGTTTGATCCTACAAAGTATTTTTTATTCAACAATACCTTTTCTGAGTGCAGGAGAGATTCTGTTCAGATACAAAAAGCTTTGCAGCAATTACTGAAATAGTATGAAGTGGCATACAGTTTCTTGATAAACAGAAAATAATTGTGGCCCATTTGATCAGTCAGAAACATATTTATCGACGGACTCATTTTTAGCTCTTTTTTCTGGCTTCAATTTTAAAAGGCAGAACCCGAGATAAGAGAATCCCAGACCTGACTTCTGTTGAATCTATTTAACCACTGGGTGTCACTCTTCCTCCACACCAAGTAGTCATCTCAAGAAACACAGCTGACCAATACAGAAAACTTTTAGATAAAGGAAAATGGAAAGAAAAATAGCGCAGAGAACAATAATAAGTTCGTAGATTTTTTTTTTAATCAATACGAAAAAATGCCCAAAGTTTTTGATATTATTCACAAAACAGAAGTTCTCTAATTTTCAGTCTGGCAGTAGTCTGGTAAAGTGCTTTCCTGTAGACCTGGATCCTGGAAATGTTTCCTATTGTCCGGAAGCTTTGGAACCTGTCATATGAGCTCCCAAAGGGTCAAAGCCAGTGAGCTATAAGCAAAACTGGGTAAACAGAAATTTATAACTAAAACTTGTTTTTCTTCCTCCAACTTTCCTTGAAACCAAGTGGTGCCCACAGTGTCAGATTCTGAACAATGTTTTTCCTCCAGCAGCAAAACAATTCTGCTAAAACCTTCAACCAGCTGCACCCAGAGATTAGAAACAATTATATCCATTAGAGCAATTATATCCATTTCAATATCTAAGTCGAAAAACATTAGAACTGGATGATTTCTGAACAGTTGCTAGTACTATAACTTCTACGGCTAGAATTAATCAGCTTGGACATATGTACAGTGAAATGGAAGAAAATGAGCATTAGGTAATAAAGACTCATAAACCAAAAATTTCAGGGCCACTCTGTTTCTCTTGTACACCTACACAAAAGCACGATTTATGACTGACAAAAATATGTGTTTTAGATCAAATCTCTCATTCTTCCTCTCACTCTTGATCTTTCTGCTTCAAGAGACACCCACTGAAGTTGGTAAGGTGTTGAGAAATACTAGTTGCTGGTGTTCAGAAATACTAGTTGCTTAGCTTAAATAAGTAAGTTTTAAACAGAATGAATCAGAGTTATAATGTTCTGTGATTTAGTATGCTGTTTGCTTAGTTTTACTTATTTAGCATGAATAGCTAGATTTGCTGAAGCCTTAGGCTGCAAGCTGTGGACTTTCACCTAGGCATGCTTTCAGCTGGAATAGAGTTAATTTTCTTAGTAATTTTCCTAGTAGCTGATACAGTGCTGTGTTTCGTCTTTAACATGAGGAGAATGTTGATAACACACTGATGTTTTCCTTGTTGCTAAGTAATGTTTATTCTAAGTCTAGGACTTTTTAGTTTCCCATGCGCTGCCAGGGAGCAGGTGCACAAAACCAGAAGATAAGGAGGCCACAACTATCAACAGAAGCTGCAACTCGACAAAATAAGAACAGTTAACGGCCTGCCCACTTGGAGACAGAAAAAGAATCTGGTAAGGTGTTAGAAGACCCCAGACGAAAAATCACCATTGGACTAAAAGCACACGTGAAGAGTGTGTGAGTGGCGGGCGCATAAATTGTAAGGGTATAATTGCCCAGGGGTTTATTTGTTCAGGGTCCCTCTCTGGAGGCACCCAGCTTGAACTGACCCTGCTGCTGTACCACTCTATTAAATTCTTTATTTTTTAAAAAGCTGATGCCTGAGACTCTGCTCCGGGAAACCTAGGGTCGAGCCTGAGGGAAGAAGCAGCACCCAAGAGTGAGTGTGGATGCGAGCGAGTCGTCAAAAGGGGCACCTGTCGGCTCACTGGAGCCTCGCTGCGATGCGACGCCCTTCCCAGCAGGCACAGTCTTGGCTGGTGTTTGTGCAGCTCCTGGAATGGTGTGTGAATGGTCTGGGAGCAGCCTCTCCCTTAACACAGGATTATGTAGACAAAATATTTCTCATCATGACGAATGCGTACACATGGAAAACTCTTTAGGAAAATCAACTAGCTTTTAATAAACACTGTAAAACATTTGGGATAGAAAGCTCCTTCCAACCAAAGACAGATTGTGGCTGATTGGCTTGAGACCGAAAGCATTTAAGAGAAAGCGGCACTGAAATACAACTACAGAAAAACCCAGAACAGTAATTTTCAACTCGTCTTTTTTAAGTTTCCTGTAGCCTAGAGCTGACCAAGAAAGTAAAACATATGTACCTTCATTTGAAATATCTAACTTCAAAGATCTTCAAAATGCTGTCTGCCTGGTCAGCTGCCCTTTAAAACCTACATTCCACTGGTACCATGTTTTTTGCAAAAATCCCTACCATATAAAATGATAAAAGACTACCTGCTAGGGAACAGAAGCCATGCCTCCTCTTCTCTCAAGGCAAACATCATAATCACAAGGTTACAGTCTCGAGTTCTTTGCTATACTTTCCTTATAGTCCATTTAACCTTGAGATCTCCTGTGTCAGGCCACGACTATAGTAACTAAAGCGAAGGGTGACCTAACCATAATCATCTGGAACTATGTAGTTTTTAGTTTCCTGAGCAAAAGAACCAAGAAACGAAGCTGGATCTTTTCCTTGATGCCCTAACGTTCTATGCTGCAGATCTCTATGGAAAAAGAACAAAAATTATTCACTGAAGATGCATATGAGAGATGGGGGAGGCAAGTGGGGAGTGGGAATTCCAGTCAGTTCTTTGAAAGCAGACACCACCATGTAACTTCAGGATTCATGGCAGTATCACAGGTTTTAATTCTGACTAAACAATGGTGCTCCTCTGCAACTGTGGAACACATCGCATGCAAGGCTCATTCTGTTTCCTACTTGCTAGATCTAAATATGTGCATCCAACACATTTATACACCTTCTTGGTTGGCATGCCAGCTGTTCGGAGTTCTGCTTCCATGTGCTTAAAGTCTTCCTACAAAATTAATACAGAGCTGAGATGCTTCTCTAAGAAGTCTGTACACCACTTTTAAGGGCCACATGATATCGCATAGCTTTGATTTAGCAAAAGAATGCTACCACTGCTTTTTGATAATAAGGAAATTTACCTAAAATTCACTTCTGGTTACAAAATTCACCAAATAAAAACTGCCAACAGAGTCTGTAGCACAGTTAAGAAGTTAAAGAGACAGGCAGGTCAACTTAAAAGCCTTGAAAAACAGACAGTTAACAGTGCTGCTTTCTTACAGGTTCCGCTTAATGTTTCAGTGAATATTTTCTTCACTTCAAAAAGGGAGCTGCCTTTGTTCCCTCTATAACCCCTGGAGACCAAGAACGACAGTAGGGCACACAACTCCTAGCATAGCAATTAGGTTCGTTCTGGGTATGTAGGTTAAACCTGTATGTGAAGGCAGATTAAGTTTTTTGGGCTCTTCCCTTACAACAGACCTAGGTTAGTGTTGATGTTGATGACGCCTCCCAGAGCAGTGAAGCTAAGCACCACAGTGAAGCATACGTTAGGTAGGTTCAGATTGTCCAAAGCATACAGTTTTACACAGGCATTTCTTCAGCTGCTGTCTTGAGTCACTTCTAGAAGTCCTTCTTTGCAGGTTTAAAGATTTAAAATTGCATTTCTTAAATAAAATAAAATCAGGACTGACAAATAACTAATCTGTGGCCTGTGACTACAATAGTTAGAGAGACCTAAATGTTGAACTGAAATTATATCGGCAACATGCTGTATTGTGCATGCACTTGTGTTGCACAGAATCAGATTTTACACAACTAAGGAATTTCACGAATCAAATAAGCAAATTGATTAAAATCAGGGATTAAATATACATTCAAGCGGAAGCTTACAATTTCAAGAGGGGAAAAAAACCCATTAGCAAAGACGTCAAAACTATCTTTCCCTGTGCATCTATGCTTCCAGTAAGGCAAATTTTGCAAAGTCAGTCTAGAGAGAGGGAAAGATTTTTCTGTAACGCCAGAAAATGAAATAAAGTTTACTCTCTGTGAGAAAGCAGAATCAGAAATAAAAGAGACTCTGCTATCCATTCCCCAGTGCCACACTTTTCCAAGCATATTAAGTACTGATTTGTTTGGGTAATCAAATCCTTAACTTACAAATCTAATTTTAAGAAAAAAAAATCTTACCAGATTCCCCTGCGCTAAAGTGATCTAACGGATTCCCTTCTGCATCTGGGTTTAGTAAGACCATTTCAAAGTGAATATCCTCGGATTCAGAATAATTCTCCTCGCAGGTAAACTTGTCTACATAAAACACATACCATGTTTCCGGATAAGGAATCTGGGACACTGTCAGATTTTGCTCTGTGTGGTTCACAGTCACTTTGGAAGAAAAGAAACAAACAAAAAAAGGTGTAAATACTCGATTAGTTTGTTCTTAGAAAACTCATCTATGACTGAAGATAAAATTTAAGTCCACAACATCATATACAGGTTCTAAACTACACACAGCACAAAACAGTCTTTTTTTTTTTGAAAGCTAGCCATAACACCAGAGGTCAGACTCCCATCCTCGCCTTTTGTTTCAAATAGGTGCAGGCAAGGCTTGGGGAGGATACATACTGCATTCCATCTCTCAGCTTTCGGGTTTGCTGGGAGGTTTCCCTTCTGCCAGAAGCCAGTAACTGCAAACTGTGTCTCCTATGCTTAACACATTTCAGTCCTCTAGCACCGTATCGATGGGACTAGTTATTTTGTACTAGCCAACAGGTACTTTTGCAGTACGAAAAATACCTTTGTGAAATTTATTCTACTCTATTTTCAAAGACATTTGGAGCACTGAACAGGAACAGCCACATGCAAGGTCAATAAACCGTAGTGTGCATGCTTTCGAGGTATAACTTAGCATATTTTACAGCATCTTCCCCAAACTGTAATAGACTGAATTTCAATTGACAGCTTATTAGACTGTTGTCTAATAAAATTGCGTATTTCAAATCAGTTTACATTTAACACCAACTACGTAACACACTGAAGTTTCATCTGCTCATTGATCTTACCACTATTTTTCCTAAAAGCAACTATTAATGAATGCACAACCTCTCCAAAATAAACACATGCTGAAAATGAAATCTGTGGCTCTGTACGTTTGGGTGAAACCATAAGAATAGCAATGATGGTTACACTGATTACCAAACTTGAGTGCTAATCAGCTCAAGCATAAATGAAAGTCACCTCTGTANTAAATCTGTGGCTCTGTATGTTTGGGTGAAACCATAAGAATAGCAATTATGGTTACACTGATTACCAAACTTGAGTGCTAATCAGCTCAAGCATAAATGAAAGTCACCTCTGTAGAAGAAATAACAATATAATGACTGGACTGCAGCTTAATTCACCTTAATGATTGAAGATGACAATGACTAAGGATGAAGAAAGAGAAACATTTTGTTAAAATTCTACAAAACAAACTATTCCCGTTTTTTATGCAAAGGCCTTTAAATGAAAAAGGTGCAAACATACATACAAAACAACCCTTAGCAAACTCATTATTCCTAAATATTTTGCAGACAAAATTTGGAAATAATTTCTAACTTGAAGCCTACGTGTGAAAAACATTTATGTAATTTAAATAAACTTGTTTCAACTTCAAGAAGTTATTTTCCATTCTCTGAAGGCATGAACTGATCAACATTAGGATCCAGGAAGAAACATATGACGTGTCTCTCTGCAGCAACTGTAATGAAGTACAAGCTTGGACAACACATGCACCAGAAGAAACGAGTGTTCTAACACAGCCAATCTGTCTTGTGTAGCTAACGGGAAGTACGCATTCCAGTCTGGAGCTACATATCTTGTCAATCAAATATACAAAGTGAAACAGCTCCTTTAAAAAAAATGGGACTTTTTAAAACCACCGTTTTAGGATTTCATACAGTGCTTACTCCAAACGAAAGGCAAACTGCAGCTGACAGGGATGGCTCTAATCTCCATCTGCACTCTCAGCTGAGTCCTGACACAGTGTTATTTGCATCAAGACTAAAGATCACACAGCGCATTTAATCAGTTTTCCATNGAAGTTATTTTCCATTCTCTGAAGGCATGAACTGATCAACATTAGGATCCAGGAAGAAACATATGACGTGTCTCTCTGCAGCAACTGTAATGAAGTACAAGCTTGGACAACACATGCACCAGAAGAAACGAGTGTTCTAACACAGCCAATCTGTCTTGTGTAGCTAACGGGAAGTACGCATTCCAGTCTGGAGCTACATATCTTGTCAATCAAATATACAAAGTGAAACAGCTCCTTTAAAAAAAATGGGACTTTTTAAAACCACCGTTTTAGGATTTCATACAGTGCTTACTCCAAACGAAAGGCAAACTGCAGCTGACAGGGGTGGCTCTAATCTCCATCTGCACTCTCAGCTGAGTCCTGACACAGTGTTATTTGCATCAAGACTAAAGATCACACAGCGCATTTAATCAGTTTTCCATTAAATATGCAAGCTAATTCACAGGAAACAAAGTAAGATAAAATAAAAACGTAATTGATTTTGCCCGAGATCAGTGAACAGATCCAACTCACCCTGTGGCCGTATGATTCCTAAACACAGTAGAAAACAGCGAGTACACTGCTGGGACAGACAGGAGTGATGGGCCAACTGCTAGTCATTTCAGCAGCACTTCAGGTTCAGCTCAGATCAAGTGTAAGGGAGGTACATCCTCAGAAGTGACATCTGTGTAAGATTTTGTTATGACAATGTTCCAGGAGATCAGTTAGTTACTCTACAGATTCTGGCTGCACAGAGGAAATGTATTTTTAAAAGAAGCTGTATTCACTTAAGATATATTTGAATGAAGTTTCTAATCTTAATTTAATTTCTTAAAGGAAAATTTATGTTTTAAGTAGGTTTTGTAATATGATGATCAATAAATGGTGCAGAAATGATCACTTCATTATGTTTGCCTTCCAGTTACATAAAGGAATGTTTCAATTTTTTACTGTTCTTTTAGATTTAGATGGATACTCAAGTTAAGCTTTATCCTCATTAGCTCATCTTTGATACTGTATTAAAAATTTTCTAACATGTTTTGTACATCAAAGTGTGACAGGTTTGTGCTATCACGAAAATGAAAATAACCTTTTATTTTTGTCTTCTCATGTTTGAAAAATGCCATTTCCATGGAATAGGAGTACAGGAGCCTCCTGACAAATGAGAAATCTTCCTCCATAAACAAAGACAACAAGATAACCTGTATATTCTGCACCAGTATAATTAGCAGCTCGAATACTAAAAACCCTTGAATGGGAGATTCAGTGAAGAAAACCAAATTACAAAATTAAAGGGTGGAAGAACATTAAATGATAATGCAAGCAAGTTATAAAGGCAGCATAACCCAGATTAATTTTTGCAGATGACCTTACAGACAGGGCGGGGTGGGGAAGCTAATGATTATGAAGTAGTAGAGGGAAAAACACAACAACAGAGAAAAAAGGTTTTCAGGCACAAAATTATGCTTTTACTGTGTACCTGTGCTACATACTCCCACCTTACAAGCATTCACTTCAGAAGCTTAGAGGTAACTGCAGCAGGCTGCATCAGTTTGCCTCAATTTTTTTTCATTCCACTGCAATAAAAGTCACAATTCAAACTGTACGTTTGACTGCCTCAAAAAATTACATTCTCTGAGTTCTTCAGTTTTATCTTACTATGGTATTCTTTGTAAATTCTTTCATATACTCAACGATCTTTTTTATGGAAAACTTCGAGATTAAAAATAAAAACAAACCCAAGAGATTTTTACTCCAAGTAGAGTCAAAGAAAATCTCTGTATTGAACGAGTAAACGAAAACTTCAGTCAAGCACGTATCCTTTCTCAGCTGTGTACAAGTGAAAGCATGGCACTAGAACTGGTCGTAAAGTTTGGCTGTTTGCATTGAAGTCATTATTCGTCAAGGATTGTTCATTTTTCAGCAGTGCAGAAAATTCTAACTTGCGAACAAGGTCTGCTAAAGCAATGCAAATAAAGCAACTACATTTCCTTGTAATAATTTTTAATTACAGAAGGCCGAAGTCCCGCTTTTACTTAAGTTGATGCAAAGTCCAAATTCACTGAAATAAATATTCTAAATATACAGATAACTTATCAGGGTTCTAAAACCACAGATAACTTAATTTGTCAAGGAAAAAAGTAGTAACTCACTTGTCAGCTGAGCTCTAGAGAACTTCTCTGTACAGCTGTGATCCTGGATACTGTTCTGCAGCTTCTGCCATTCCTGTGCTTGAAACAGATGAAGTCTAGCTGCTTTTGTCACAGCTACTGCTACGTTCTTGATTCTGACACACAGAGCAGCATGGTCACCTTAATATTTAAAAAATAAAATCAACTACTCTGCCTTGATGTCCGTTACAAACAAAAAGCCCGATTTTTTTATAAGTAGCACCACTAAAGCTCCGATTTCTTTAACTTTTACCACTACTTCCATAAAAGTCTTTCAGACACAATTGCTATACATCTAATTAACACAATACTGCATGCACTACTCTCTGTGATGATACTTAAACAAACCTTCACCATAACCCAAATGTCATTAACCTTCTCTACTACAAAATGCCTTTCCCCTCCTTTTTTTTTTTTTAAACAGACTTTCAGATAACCTTTTTTTTCCCCCCCTCCTCCCACAACAAATTTTATTTTCTCAAGTTCAAGTAAAGATAGTGCCTCACTCAATCACTGGTTCAAAGTCTAGTATTTTATGACCTTTGTAGCATGATTATGAGCATCATAGCGTAGCTCTTGAGTCTAATACCAGAAGAACTTATGTAAATGGACCTTCATGTTATGGACTGATTAGAGCTAAAATAATTATATATCACAGATGTCAAACTGAAAAAAAGAAAATTAAACTTTAAAATAGTTCTCTAATGCGCCAGTCTACCTATAGGCTGCACCTTGACAGAGAGGAATATTTTAACCGTTTTAGAACTAGCTCATTTGACACAATTTATCTTGTCTAATTCTACAATCCTGAAACTTATTTTGATAAATTCTTTCATTATATATTGCCGTAGACTTGTTTAAAATAACAGTATCCTAAATTAAAAGATAGGATTTAATGGAGAAGAAAAATCAATCAGTACTGCAAGAGCACAGAGTCATTCAAATTTAAGCAAGCTTTTCATGTTTTTTTAAACTGTCAGAACGATCTGCTTCTCCACCTATCCCAGGCACCAGCTAGATGTGAGTCAACAGACTACTACTACCTTCAAATAAGGCTTTGCCAGGAAGGTTTGCCTGTACAGAGCCAGTTGCAAGATAGCGGTCCTGCAATNCTGCTTCCCCACCTATCCCAGGCACCAGCTAGATGTGAGTCAACAGACTACTACTACCTTCAAATAAGGCTTTGCCAGGAAGGTTTGCCTGTACAGAGCCAGTTGCAAGATAGCGGTCCTGCAATAAAACCTCAAGAAAAGGTGATTTCCTGGGATCTGTAAAATGTTATATGGACTACAGTTTAGTGAAGTTGCTAACACAAGATTTTGAAAAATTAACTGAAAGTTCTAAAAAAACCCCACACGGCTTCACTAAGATCCAAAATACGTATAGTTGTGGGTACTCATGTGGAAAGAAGAATATTTCTAAGGAGATATGCAACATCAACCTGTAGAATAAATTATACCTGAACACCTAAACCACTCATCCTGAATTTTAATGTTCTTTTCCAAGATTTAAGCAGTGCACTTTTTTTTTCTTTAGATCTATTTAGAGTGCTTCTACAATTATCTTCTAGGACAGCGATAATTAACTGCTTTCAAGTCACTCCACAAGCTACCCCCACCCTATCCATCATCTCTCATTCAGCGCTGGAAGGTCAGATTCCAACTCTTCTTGGTTTAGGTCACATTTTACTTCAACCCATTAGATTTTTTCCTTGCAAACATTTTTGTTTTCCTCTCACACCACTCCTCCAGTCTGGAATGAAGGTTGTTTAAGTACTACCTTCAGGGTTGTCTTTCAAAGCATTTTGCAGAGCATTTCTGCGATGAAGCTAACTGAGAAAGAAAATAGTCTAAGCTACTGAAATGCTGAGCATATAGGAAAAACCTATATTGTATAGACAGCCTCGTTGTGTATGGCAGTCACCACGGTCGCACGTGTCTCTTTTTGCAGAGTAAAACTTTCGCAGCAAGGAGTGTAATTTCCAACCTGTATTTCCGCCGTGGCCGTTCTAAAGGACTCCGGCCCGTTGCTAGTCCTCTTAACTAAGAGTCAGGGATTATTACTAATGAGGAGTTAATAACACAGGCAACAAAGGCCCTCGGGGACAATCAGGTGAGAATTTACATTCTGATGCATGGCGACCCTAACAACACCCAGCGAGGTGAAACAGACACACGAAACGTTAAGCACCGCTCTCATTCGGTGGCGTTCCGGGGGGGAAGGAGAGATGCACGCCAACGCTGAAACGTTCTCCCTCCTAGACGCTGAGGCCGCGGGAGGCACGCGAAGGGCGGCCACGCTCTGACGTCTCGACAGCGGCGCTGCGGACGGAGCACGGCGGGGCTGCCACGG